>JASVER010000017.1:2921394-3017220 GCA_030449065.1 Oceanodroma leucorhoa
CCTTCTAATTTTCTCCCTGCATAACCTCATGACATCCTTGTAGTCCTCCTGAGTTGCCTGCCCCTTCTTCCAAAGGTCATAAACTCTCCTTTTTTTCCTGAGTTCCAGCCAAAACTCTCTGTTCAGCCAGGCCAGTCTTCTTCCCCGCCAGCTCGTCTTTTGGCACATTAGGACAGCCTGCTCCTGTGTGTTTAAGATTTCCTTCTTGAAGAATGTCCAGCCTTCCAGGACTCCGTTGCCCTTCAGGACTGCCTCCCAAGGGACTCTGTCAAGCAGTCTCCTAAACAGGCCAAAGCCTGACCTTCAGAAGTCCAGGGTAGCAGTTCTGCTGACCCCCTCCTTACTTCACCGAGGACTGAAAAGTCTATTTCATGACCGCTATGCCCAAGACGGCCTCCAACCACTATATCACCCACAAGTCCTTCTCTTTTCACAAAAACAAGTCCAGCGGGGTGCCTTCCCTAGTTGGCTCACTCACCAGCTGCATCAGGAAGTTATCTTCCACACGCTCCGGGAACCTCTTAGACTGTTTCTGTATGTATTGTATTTCTAGCAGACATCTGGTAAGTTGAAGTCACCCACAAGAACAAGAGGTAGCAATTGTGAGATTTCTCTCAGCTGCTTATAGAATATTTCATTTGCCTCTTCATCCTGGTTGGGCGGTCTATAACAGACTCCTACCATGATATCTGCCTTGTTGGCCTTCCCCCTGATTCTTACCCATAAACACTCAACCCTATCGCCACCATCATTAAGCTCTATACAACCAAAACACTCCCTAACATACAGAACTACCCCATCACCTCTCCTTCCTTGCCTATCCCTTCTGAAGAGTTTAGAGCCATCCATTGCAGCACTCCAGTTGTGCGAGTCATCCCACCATATTTCCGTGATGGCAATTATAGCATAGTTTTCTTGCTGCACAATGGCTTCCAGCTCCTCCTGTTTGTTGCCCATGTTGCGTGCATTGGTGTAGGTGCACTTCAGTTTTCAGGATCTGCTGATCCTGCCACCTTTTTCGGGGAAGAAGCCCTAACTCCTGTGTGACCATTCTCAGGCACTTCTGTGGTTTCTAATGCATCAATAACCCTTGCGTCTTTGCTGCTGCATGGATCTCCATCCATTTGAGAAACAGGTCAAGGATTAAGTATTCCAGATCTCAGACCTCCTACTTTCAAATTCTGTCACTGATTTATTTTACATCGTAATCTCATTTCTCTGCCGCAAAGAGAAGTTGTCCCTGACTAAATCCATCCTTCTAAAGCCTTTTGCAGTTCCCTTATCCCAGACTGTAATGCATAAACGAACATGTGTATGTGTCTACAATAAGACAAGTGTGTCATTCAAAAATGACTTTTCGTGGTAGACCTCTGGCCTTGCTAGCATCCTTGGTTCAGCTCACTGTGCAAAAAAATGTCCTGTGATGTCTCTAGAGAAGACCTGGATTTACAGTATTTTAACTCCAGCCACTGGATAACTGAGCATGAAATTCATATCAACCAAGATGTAGCAATAACAAACAGGGTGTCTTATACAACTGTGATTTTTCTGCCTGGCTTTCACAGAGCTGTCTGATGGGTTTTCTTTTTTCTTTTTTTCCTATACAAATATATAGGTGAAGGTATCCAGGAGCATTTGAATTCCTCAAGTTCCTGAGCACCGTCAGGTGCTTAAGCATTTGAATGACCTCCAGTGGAGAAGTGATCAAATTCCCCAAAGGAAAATATACCTTGTTATGCCTGGTAAAGAGACAATATGATTGCAAAATTGACACCAAATTCCAGGCTCCTTGTTGCCATGATACCTGACTGATAATGTTGTCATTTTCCCTGTTTAAATCTAAGGTTTGCTGCTCACCTTCATCAGCAACGGTATAATTTTCGTTTTCTTCATTTCATTTAGGAAACAACTTCAGCATTTATCACATCTTTTATTGCACTTGGTTGTAGACCTTGAAAATCCTGCTGTACCCAGAGGATCTAAATGTGTTTTGAACAGCAACTCAGTGCCATTCAGCCTGAAAGGCAGGTGGAAATTATAGGCACCAGGACTATATGGAACACTAGCATTTTGCATGTATATGGGCATCCTCATTCAATCAAAGAATGATCACTGATTACCACAATCTTACTGCCCACCCTGCAATAACCGGGGGTGTAACACGGTCTCTGTTTCAAAGAAGGGGAAACTAAACCACAGGAACTGATTTATGGCATATGAAAAGTCTGAATCAATGCTGTGACCGAAATCTAAATTGCTAGGTTTTAGTACATAGTTATATTTTTAAAAAATAAACATTTCAAAGAAAATTAAATAATATTGAGAAACTGAGGCCACTAGTATACAGTTTATAATGTCTTAATATAATAATTGATGATGTTCAAGTGAAATATTTCCATAAAGACCACTATCAAAGGACAACATGGGAGAAAAGAAGGGAGGAAATGAGTGGGGCTCTTTCAAATGTGTATAATTCCCTAGCGTATTGGCAAGACAGAGATGCAAGAAGAATGTTTCATGTCAGAGCTGAAAGAGGGAAGATGCTTGCACAGAGCAATGGGATGGTTAGGGGAAGCTACAATAACTGTGTCACCGGGCAATTCAGAGACTGGGAGACCATCCATTGGTCAGAAGCAAGAAACAGTACCTGTGGTCTTTCCTGCAACGGGCATAGGTAGATTATCTCAGGCAGCAGCTGCCAGTGTGAGCCTCTGACGGCAGAGAAAAGATGGCAGTGGACAGAGCTGCATGTAGACTCAAACCTTCTACACCACCTTCCTTTGGGAGCCCCTAGACTTGTCTCCAGTAGTCCCCAAAACTGTGACTAACAAGTGTCAATGCTCATTTTGCTGCCATGGCTGCTGAGTAATAGGAGGGTTAAATGATTTGTGCAGGATGGGACAGAATATTTTAGCTCACCTCTGATGCCTTTTATGCATGTGATTGCAGCTCCAAGAGCTGCTGCTTGGGCATTCTTGGCCTCTGGATCCCTCCTGCCCTAACCTTACTTCATGTGAGACTTCATCCTTCACTAAAGCCCAAAGTCAGGAGGACATCAAGACCCCTGGAGAAGGGATCTGTAAGAAAGCCAATCATATCAGTTAACTTCAAGCACAGAATCAATGAGGAGCTCTCAGGAGCTCCTGCCAGACATTCACACCATCAACTGCTCCCTCCCTCCATGTAGGCAGAGCTGGCAGCAACTGAGCTGCAACAAGATGAAATGGTACATGAACTCCATGTCTATGCACCAGCAGGGTGGTCATGCTGGACAATGAGGTCTCCAGCTGAGTCACAGGAAAGATTCATCTCTTATACAGGTGAGAATGAAGGAATATGAGCYGGAGCCAAAAATATCCTGTATGACTCCACATTTCAGAGTTCTTCTGAATGAGATACACTAGCATCCCTACTAATTTCCCTCTTTCTCTTTTTTATTACCCAATTAGCACCTTGTTAGCCATCTACCCACGGCACCTCTAGTCTCAGCCATATTTAGCCCCTCATTACATGACACACAGCTTGGTAATCATGACTGCAGGGGGATCTGCACACGTTCTGCAGAAAAATTCAGCTCCTCCAGCCATGACCGTGACCTCTCCTGGAGATGATCTCTTTGCTATGGTTTTGTACATATGCAAACAGCCGCAGGCAACATAATCCATTTTCGGGTTGTATTCCTTGATGACAAAAGTGCAGCCACCTCTGCTGCAGGAGGAAGGAGCATATGACTAGGGATACTGGAACATCTTTCCATTTCTCAGTACTCATGTTTCCCAATTCATCATTTTTCTACCTCATCTACTTAGACTGGTGCTAGTAGCACAGATTTATGGTCCTTCCCTTAGCTTCTACTGGAGCATCTAGGTATTATCTTTTATGAGCACAAAATTGAGCAGCTCTGCAGGTTGAAGATAGTGATGATATGGACCATGTTCCACCACTGTACAGGAGCTTAGGGGAGGAAATAGGACAATTTCTGGAGAATTTATTGGCCTAAAGTGGGTCAAAAGTGTTCGCCATTTTATTTTTTTAAAGGAACAAAATGCAGGGTATAGTCYTTGAAATAAACATCCTGAAATCTGTGCAAGCTGTTTGCTTGGAGATCTTCCGCAGTCATTGGTCACCCATTCCAGCAATCATACAGTTAGARAGAGAAGATGAGAAAGCCTAAAACCCACAGATGAGCAACAGCGGTCAACATTTCTCAAGACCTTATGTCAGAATATGCTCATTTATCACCATACATGTGAATCACATGTATACCAATCTGAAAATGAAGCCTGCTTCATGGTCAGGAGATCAGCAGAGAGACGCCTCAGTTTCCCAGGAAGACCCCAGTCTATGTACATGCAGTGTTGGCACTCGCTATGAAGTGCTTCCCAGTGAGGGGTTTCCTGGAGAAACATCAGGCATAAAGCTAYTAATCTGTGACATGTACGCCTAAACAGACAGTAAAACACAGTATGATAMAAAGATGGCTCTTTACTCACTTCCAGACTGAATTTGAAGACCTCGCCTCCTGCAGACACAGTAAGAAACCATCACACCTTCAGAGTCCAACTCTGCCCGCCAAGTTACTGAACTCTGGACCTCCAGAGATTTGTCTCATGCAAGCTTGGCCATGTCCAGGGAGGAATATAAGATCTGTCTTTTGCTATTGCTGCTGTCTGTATATAGCAGCTGTTTTCTGAGACGATGTATCARGGGGAAAAAAGAATACAAACTGAAAAAAAAGAGAAAATAATAGRTACATAGGGAACAAAGGAAAAGTAGGATAAAAGTTAATAGATCATTATTTAATCAACAGAAAGCTGACTATATGTTACAATCACAGAGTTGTTACATTACACAGTTGGTTCTTGGGGTTCTTAGAATCACAGTAAATCAAAATATGATACCTTAGCCACCTGAAAAAAACATCATTAGGACCAATACTGGTGTAAATACATGTGAAATAGCCAATTTACACCAGCTAATCTGCTTTACAATACTCAGAAACACAGGGGTAAGGAAAATCCTTGAGAATGCAAAKTAGGGATTACACATCAATAGCAAACATTTCTGTCCTGCTCCTACAGACAGCTAACCTGAGAGTCAGTTGCCACAACTCCAGCAACTCATGAATAATGTATTATRATATGAAATATTCAGGAGAATATGGGTTAATAATGCCAGTACAAACCATGAGAGACAACCCCGCATTCATCATTTGCTAATGTTCAGCCTTGAGCCAGACCAGAGTGGGAGACACAAGATAAATGACAAAGAGCCAGACAGGTTCGYAGTTAAAAACATGATAACTTACCACAGTCTTCCACTGGTGCTGAGCTGGAAAGAAGGAAGATGATTTATTGACATTRTTTTGGTTTATTTCTGTTTAAAAGCTTGGCAATGGAGAGTGAAGTGATACTGAAAAAGACTGTGGAGGGTCCTGGTAGGAGACTTGATATATCCTTCTAAAATAGAGTTAGCAAATGTCTCTCTGCAGTCTTTCAAGCAAAATGGTGAGCAAAGAGGGAAATGATCTTTAACTGAACAGTCTTTTACTGATGCTCTCACCTCTATGGGGTGCGTACAAGTGGAGGGAAGAGAAAACCTGTGAAATGGGTTAGTGTGAGGGTACTCACAAACCTTTCTTCAGTGTACGAAGCTGGAGATGCTGTATCATGGTATCCATGACTTTTGAGGTCCCTGTCAATTGTTGTGGTGAAATCTGTGTCCCCCAGCATCCAGACGGAGATCATATTTGACAGGCTGTTGAAGGAAAACCAAAGGTAAGTGAAGAGAACTTGGCATCAGTCAGACCTACYCACTGGCAGAAGGTTTTATTTTTGCTTCCCTGAGAGTGAACTCTTGGTTTTCTTTACAATAGTCCATATAAACTTTTAGACTCCAGACTTACCTTAGAACAACCTCAAAAAAATTACATAGGTCCTAGGGAGTCTCTTGCAAAAGGGGGTGAAAAATATTAATGAGTGAAAATGCTGAGAAATGGCTAAGTAAAAGGCCTTAGCCTCGGTCACACAGGCAGAGTATGAGGAGACAGTCTGWGGTGGAAAAACCTCCTTTGACTCAGTGCTTTCTTGGTAAGCCRTCTCCCAGCGCCTGGTACTGGGGGCAAGCACAGGCTGGAAAGGCAAGCCAGAATCAGGAGACAAATTAGTTGGGAAGAGGATGTAATACATTCTTGAAGTCCAAAGGTGACTTGATACGGAGTAACACAAAAACACGTTTTCTGAAGTTGAAGCTTTTCATGTATTTTATTGTTATTATTTTTTAGAAAAGAAAAAAATATCTGAGTTAAACCCCATCAATTTATCTTGTTCTGTTCAAATACAGCAAAAGGTTTATGTAAATTCGTTATTTTCTCTAGAAGTGTCATCTGGCTTTACTTTTTATTAAATATTAATACATTTGTCTAGGGAAAATATTAAATTCCTTCCTTGGCAAATCCTCCGGAAGTAGAAAGTTAAACTGGAGGAATTAGAGCTAGTATTGTCTTCTGGGGAATCTCTTCAGAGCAGATCCTTTTCCTGGGCTAACTTTCATTACAGTAAAGCTTTTCTGTACTTTCCACAGCCGCAGTAGGAAACAGGCAAAGCAATAGAGTACAGGCACTGACCATGGAATCAGAGCTTACAGCTAATCCTCTCTCTGCACTGAGAGGTGGGGAGGAAGAAAGGTCAAGATGCAGTTCTGTAGTCACTTGCTTTGTCGTTTTAATTTGAGTGATAACCTGGAACTTTCTGCTTTGAAAAATGTGGAAATACGAGATTGGTGCCACTCTTTCTTCCCTTCCCTCTCCATGACTAAAAAGAAAATGGCCGTGGRTCTGTGACTCCCTTCCTTCAATTGTCCCTTGATATCCCTTGGCACCACACTTACTTGCAGGACACTTGTAGGGGTAGATCCCTCCCCATGTATTGGTCATGTGGACCTTCAGGTTTTGCCCAGCCACCCTCAACAGCATTGGGGTTGGACACCTCCATCCATGCATGGGGACACTCAACAACACTCCCACATGCCAGGGCTCCCTCTTCCCTTCCCCAAACCAAGCTCCACCTTGCTCCTGATGGGCACTCCAACATTTCACCAAGCTGCGTTTCTCGAGGCCACACTCACCCTCACATATCATCCTCTGTGCTGTCCTGCTCCTCCCTGGCCAAAGAAACTCAGTGGTCATATTGAGCTGTCTTGTCACAATCCAGAGCCAGGGCATTTGTGGAGAGTCTTTGCTCTGTGTCACTTGCAGTCGGTAACTATATTGAGAAGAAAATCAGGATTTCCTCAAACCGGAATTCAAATTTTATTTATTTTTTAAGTTCAAAACGGTGCATTTCCAGAGACTGCATCCAAGATTTGCTAATATCCATTTGCAAAAAAAAAAAAACCAAACACCACTTTCATAGCAAGTTGTAGATGAAGGCAATTTTCACGTCTTCAATGACTCTTCAAGAACAAACAATTTCCCAGCCATTTTGAGCCTCCAGCTCAGATCCCCCAGACCACAAACATACATCTATTTGATTCTCTGTAAGGACTTTCCTGTGTAACCCACAAAATCCAGYCATCCCCATCCTATTTATTTTCGTGGCTCCACGCTCTCAGTGTCCCTTCAACTTAATCACTTCGCAGGTTTCTCCCATTTCAGCTCTTGTTTCTTTGCATGACTGGTTCTCTTTCCGTTTTTGGCTAAGCTGTCTCACTTTCTTTCCCCCCTGACACATGCCTCTTTCCACAGCCAACTGGCCATTTTCTGGACCAACAATTAGTTCTGTGAGGTTTCCATGTGGATGATCTCCCTGCTTTGTCTATCACATATCACTAAGTGTTTGTATTGCCAAAATAATCTCCACATCTCATGCCTGACCTTTCTCTTTGTTCTGATGAGAGGGGCAGAAAAAAAATAAAGGGCAATAAAAGACATATCTTCTTGTGCCTTTCTTGCACACTGGATGCCTTCTTTTCTATTCTCGAATCCTTTCTGCATTAGAAATTCTGTATTGTTGTGATCTACAATAAAATATCCATTTTCAGTGCCTGTGATGTGACTCTATTTCAGTCTCTCTTCCTTTTCAGCTCACACATTTTGTCCCCTTTCTTCTTGACATTTTTGCAACAAAGGGAACTCTCTGTTATATCAAAGCACGATCTTCCTAGGGAACCATTCAATTGACTTCCTTAAAGCCTCATGTTGTGAGTGCTGTATGCAGAGGCTCTTCAAAACGTACTGACACTAATATTTTAAAAGAGTTTCCTCTCTCCTTCTCTCCCACTGGTTCTGGTCAGGGAATCTGGACAGTGTAAGGACTTAGACATTTTCCCTCTTCTCTTTGTAAACGGTTACTAGGGAATGGGACTCAGGTGTGCAAACCTGCAGTAGGCACTGAACAGAAATGAGACACAAGCCTGGATCCAAATACCAGCAGTATCTGGAGAAGACTGGATCAAAAGCCAACCGCAGCAAGAATTTTCTCTTGCTTTGACTGTCAGGAAACCAGTGCAATAAAAGTACTCTCACATTTGGTTCTCTGACACTGGAGTAGAAATCAGACGGTTCACAAGAACTAGAAGAAACAGTACTTTGGGCTAAACTCAAATTGCTATTTTTATAAGTCTTGCTCTAACTGTAATGATTCCCTTCCACTGGCACATATTCAGCAGTGTGAATGTGCCCTGTCTGTGAAAGTCTCATTTTTATAARTCAATTCTTTTGGATAGGTGGATGAATGCAATCTCCTGAGCTCTGGCTGACAAGACAACAGTCATGGCCTTTGCCCATAGAGGAGACCCTGAGGCAGACAAGGTAAACCCTCCTTCTCCTTCTGAGGTTACCACTGTACAGTGTCACTTTTGGCTGTAGTCAGCAAGTAGCAAAATAAGACTTCTTCTTACTCTAAAGAGAGAGAACATGTCATATCCAGGAATGTGAGTGTGTATGTGTATGTTTTAATATCAAAAGAAATTAAACTAATGATGTGAAATGAATATGAAAATTTTCAACAGAACAATTTGATTGTTCTGGGAAAACACATCTCCCATTTTTAATCATGGTAATTAATTTCAAAGATTAAGAGGATTCATAGATGAAAATAAAGCATTAAGATTAGAAGAAGGTTATGCATTTTACTGGGCATTTGGGTATTCATAGGATTTTTTCATATTAATTTTAAAAGCATAGATGATGAAGATATAAAAATAATACTTAATATTTATATACTGTAGTGCTTTTCATCTTCAAAGATTTTGAAAACATTACCTTCGTTGCAAAAGACTTGAGAAGAAATGAATTTCACTTTATAAAAGTAAATGATTCAGTTGGTTCCATATTAAACCGCAGACAAAAGAGATCTCTGCCATTCATGTCGAGTTACTGGTAAGTATTAAACTGGGAACAGATGTACATCAAGGAAAGTTCCTATTGAAAAAGAAAAATCTAGCTATTTGAAACTATAAAAATGAAGACTTAAGGGAAGGGAGATAAGTATTCATACATCTTCATGGGTCAGACAAGGTGAAATTCATTCCTGTGCACAAAGGTTTGAGTGGGATGTAATTGGTGCATAGATCCTATCTGGCCTTCTGATGAATTTCACCCGCAGTCTCCAAATAAATGGATGCGCATTAGCTACTGCACAGTTCATTGCAAAACCAACCCATCTTTCTCCTTGGCTTATCTCAGCCCAACCATGAAAGTGCACAACCTAAACCATTCTTCCCCATTGTCCCTGTTAAAATGGGACAGAATGCAGACCGCTTCATGAACAACTGAGCTTCTGCTCAGTGCATCCTAACTGCCACAATTTTGTAATCTCCATTCAAGAAGACCTTCCCCAAATATCTTCATTCCTAGCTATGACTTGTTTTAAAGATCAGTGTCAGCTTGCCTTTTGTGCCGTTCACAAAACAAATTGCAGACATGTCCCTGCCATACATCAGCAACACTGGGCTCACCTTCCCATTTTGTTGTCAACACGCAACACCACTGACTTCCGATATTTTGTGAATAGAGCAATGAAGCCAAGATGTTGTCCTCAAAGTGCCCCTTTCACTTTTTATGAGTCTCTTGATACCTAAACTCCCTCATAATCCAGGAGAGGAGGTGCTGACTATGGTATCACTTTACTCATCATCRTTGACCTCAAAGTACCCCTTTCTCTAACCCAATCTTAAACTCATCCCTGAGCTCCCCGCTGGAGCAGCTCCTGTTGGTCTCTCTGGAAAGCCCGTGCTCAGGTTGAGAATAGCACTTCAGTACACTAAATAATCTATCTATCTGCACCCTCCAAACATAAATTGCATGTCAAACATCCTGTGATAACTACAAATCACTTGGGGTACTCTGCCTGGGCAGTGTCCGAGCCCTGGCCTCGGTCAACCCCTGTGGTCCATCCAAGCAGCACAGCTCACAGAGCTACATGTCGTGCAGCCTYGGGCTCTTGCAGTACCACCTGGTTCACAACCACAAATCCTGCAGAACAGCTGTGAAAACAGCATCTTGCAAACTGTACGAGCACGTAGCTTAAATAACCCTGTAATTGCTTGAGCCTCTAAAGCACAAGGAAGAAAAAGGGAGAAAGAAACAGCACTCCGAACTCCTTACTTACAGATATGGATACATTTAACTTGCTGTGTACAATAGTCTGTGCTTTCTAAAATCTCTCCTTATTAAGAACTCAAGCAAATTGCCACTGAAGAGCTCTTATCTACACTCTATTATAAGAAGTCAGCAAAAGACTGATTCAGCCCCGATGGAGAAGAAGTGCCTTGCAGCTCTGCCTGAGTGTGCAAGCGGAAGGCAGGTTCAAACAGGCTGGAATAATTATAATGAGTTGTTTGCAGTTCTGCTTGGCTGGGAGGTGTTTGTTGTCATGCTTTTTTAATTGCTAAGTCCTTCTGTAGCACAATTTACTTTCATTTGATCATTACAGTCACGGGTGACATTTAGAAAGTAAGAGTTTGTGTGAGATATGGTGACTACTGGAACAGTTACTATCTAGTGAGCAGAATAATAAGTTGTGGGGAAAGGAAAATTCAAAAGGAGTTGCATCTATGAAACGTGAATATAAAGCCTCATTGCAACAGTTAAACACAAACCCCTCAAGCAMCTGAAAGTTATCGTCTAGTGACACAATGCAGTACTTTGATCACATTTGCCATATGCAGAGAAAACACACAACCCAAACCAGGACTCCATCTATCTGCTGCTTTAAAAGGTAGTACAATAAATTGCTCTGCACTGAAAATTATTAGGTGTCAAATGAGCCAGAAGGGAGCATCTGAATTGGGGGGCAGTGGAAAATGGAGATTTGGAACCATTTAAGAACATTTCACGATAAAACCTAAAAGCGACACTCCTACTATGAGAAAGTTTACCGACTAAAAAAATAACTTCTCTTAACAGAAATGTGAGAGCAGCTAAAAGGTATGTGAGTATGCACGCACTAAATCATATATATATGTATCCACTCAAAGGTAGTTTGCATACATGGATATGTATTATAGATATATTGCATATACCTATGCATTTACTGGACCAGAAAAAAGGTGATAATAATAAACATGTATTTGAGACTTGTTTAAGAAAACTGCTAAGAGAAGAAAAAAAACAAACTGTGCCAGCAGTTTATGATGTTTCCTGCTCCCTTCTGTGATGCAAAGGAGTTTTTGAGGGTTTTGGTCTAATGCTTCCAAAAGGTCTTAAGCTTGCCATGGGGTGCTGACAAGCATTTTCTGGACCATGTTAGGCTGGAGACACAGGGTGTTTGCTCTTGTGGGTGCTTCTGACTTCAGTCTTTGCTCCATGGTTTCCTGAGATTGAGAGGAACTGAGGTGAATAATCAGATTGTCCTCTCTAGTGCTGTCTAGGCCAGCAAAAGGAATCCTAACCACAGTGTTAATTCATCATGGCAGGACAATACTGTCACAAATGATCCTGGAAGAGCAGAATTGTTTGATACATTTTTTTTCCAATGTTCAGGGCAACAAGTCAGGGACATCTTTCTAATCTAATATTAATGTTCCAGGACGTTAAACAACAGCCTTTTCAAATCAATAAGAACAGATCACTTGCACTCAAGAGTTTTAACTCTGAATAAGAAATGTACCCTAGAATGTGACAGCAAGCACAGTGCATCAAGACGCGGGGGCAGAGCCAGGAGTGATGATTCAGCCTTGGCCACAGCACAGCGTTCAAATTCTGACGCCCTGGAGAGGGGTCACGAGTACCACCGGGGTCAGGGCAAATCCCCCGTTTGGTGAAAGGCGCAGGGGAGCAATGTTTCCTTCTTCAGAGAGAAAGCTCAGGCCTGACCTGATTTTTGTTGACAAGGGTAGGATTCCTCTCTCTGYGTGTTATCTGTCCCATATTTACATATCTCAGCCCAGCTGATCCCAGGGGGTCTCCGAGCAGCAGAGAGGCAGAGGCCAGTTCGTACGACCTGCAGCAGCGGTCAAAGGTGGGCGTCCCCAAGGGTGAGACCCCCACTGCTCCCAAGCCGGCCCCAGGGAGGACCAAAGATGCCTGTGCTAGGGGACAGGGATCTTGCAACACTTGTGTTGCCTTTCTCCTGCATAGATCCTTCAGCATTTAACATGGGTGAGCTCTGCCGACCCTCTTCTGCTCAGCCACCTGACTCCCTGGAAATGTGAAAGCTGGATATCCTCATCCCCCTTGAAATCTAGCTGAGACAAACCTAAGCAATCAGGACAGATCCTTTTTTAGAAATGAGGCAAAAGTGGGGTAGGAACTATAGATAACTGAACCAGAAGATAAGCTTATTTAGAGAGGGATTTTTTTTTTGTTGATGACATTTTTATTCTGGGACAACAGAAGGGGATATCCTAAATCTTCTACTTCCATAATGATCTTTGCTATACAGCCTGCAACAAGTCAGGATGGCATCTGACATCTTACTGAATGGGCTACAAACCAAGCCTTGCTTCCTTCATACAGCTTCCCTGTATAAGGAAAAGAGGGAAAGAAATTATCTTTTTATTAGACCCACTGATTAAGCTGAAAAACACCAAACATGCCTTGGAGGGTGAGGGGGTTGAAAGCTTCTCTGCTTCTCCAATCATATCAGCTAGCTTACCAAAAGTTAAGGCCTGCCCTTGCAATCCTTGTCATGATTATAGTAGCTCCAATAGTCTGTTATGAATGCTGATATCAACATCCACTGTAAACCTGACAGATATAGATTAAAAGGGAGGGAAGTCACAAGACTAAGGTGAGCTTAAAGCAAAAAATATACCACATCTGTTTCAAAATGTGAAAGATGAGTTCACTGCATCCCAACTAGAAAAAAAATCTTGACAGCACAGTGACTACGTTATTTCACTTCTTGTACAAACACAAAATAAATAGATAGGTGAAACCGCATTGAAAACTGAGTAACTGGAGAGCAAAGGTGTAAGAAACCTCAACATTAACTACAAAGCCTGTTGAAGTTTTTACTTCAGAAAACTCAGTCCCATCTTAGTCTAAATTTTCTGAAGAAAAATAATTTTGCAATAAGTTTATATAAGGAAAAGGAAAATGTTTGATTGAACCAAGTCAACCTAAAACTCTGCATCTGTCTGAGTGATCACAGTAAGCCCCATTACTTTCTTCTCATTCRTTACAGGTTATTTGCCCTCATTGAACTACAAGCCCCATGAGGCACTGAGATCCAGCTCCGCATAACTGTGGAGTATGGACTTACACCCCAAAATGTTATGGTGTCAACACAGGCACAGAGATTATCAATAACCAAATCCCAAAGTGTCAATACACTCAAATTCCATCAGTCAGAGACAGTCAAAACATCTTAGAATAAAAAGTGTTGAAACAATGCAACTTGACATTTATAGATCAATAAGTGTTTGAAGCTTTTGTTTTCCAGAAGTTTTGATCTTTTAATTTTTCATCCCAATTTGTAATGAAAACAAGTGTCTAAATATCAGAATTCCTCAAGGGAAACTCCGTTTTTCAGTCTTCTCTAACAATAAGACCAAACTTTTCTTCCTGAACCACAGAAAGCTGTAGATATGTAGATGGGACCACAATTTACTTCCTATTGCTCAGTTATAAATCTGATTACATACCCAGAAGACTTCACAGGTTTACAACCAATCCCAGATTTGCCCTTTCCAACAAAGCTTGAACCCAGTCCAGGTTAAAACAGGGTCTCAGATGCAGGAGGAGCAGAAGTTTCCACGCACTTGGCTTCTTCCCTCTTGCAAATCCAAACACTGCTGCAGAGGAGCTGCTGCAGGAATAGGTGTTGTCTGTAGACACGGCCAAGGGGCCAAGGTCCCCAGCATCATCTGACAACCAAATCCCTCATGCTYCCTCTGCCTCCAGCTGGACTAAGGGCTGGTTTCCTCAGCAAACTCCATGTGTTAGGGGAAAGCCTTCCACTTTAAAACTAGATTAGTTCTGCTTTACTGAACATCCAAAGCTTATGATATTTAACGTGCTGAAATTTTATTGCCTTTAACCATCATATTATAAGCATGTGAAGTTTCAGCAAAATTAGGGAAAACTGTTTATTCTAAGAAATGCTTGAGTTGGCAATCCAATAAACTCTCTAATAAGTTGCAAATTTAAGTCATCACTGGACCACAACCAACAGTATAATTAGCCTGGTGTACACCTCAGCTCTTAATCATTGCACAAAGACCCTGTGATGCACAGCTGAGTCTAACCATTTGAAGGACAGGACTGTAAGGTAGGTCCTCAAAAAATGAAAGTTCAGTGATGCAGTCCTAAATTGCTATCATTTTCCATTTCTGCCCTGCATTATTATTATTGTTGTTCATTGAAGTTCATCTGTTGTAAGAAAAAACCCAGCGGACATGAGCCCATTACTGCCCCAAGCAGACACATAGCCAGGAACAGCTCCTGTTCCCAAAGAGCAAGTGCAAACAAAATAAAAGGATGAGAGGGGAGAGAAAAGCAATGAGAGAAGATATGACTTACCCATCCTGACTTGGTGGATCACTGGCCTTCACCTTAACATTGGTGTTTTCTTGGCTGTGCAGACAGGCTATCCCCTCACAAAGACAGAGCAGATTCACTCATTCATTTCACTACATCCTTCACAGTTAGGGAACAGGCTGCTTGAAGTGCCACAACTTTTATGGCATACATATCCACCATCATCACTTGTTAAGGGCAAGGTGCTGTAGAAGGCATCTTGTAACATTTCACCATTTCATGTTAACAGGTTGAAAAGTTTAGGGAGTGGTACGGTGTCCTTTTGTTTTTGTCTCAACCATCTCTTAAGGCGAGAACTTCAGCTTCTTGTTTGGAAAAAAAAAGTCCTAGTCCATATGGTGTCAGAAAATGATGTAGTTGCACTGCATATACCATGCAGTGGATGGTAAGAGATGAGAACAAAACCCACCACTAACTCCAACTTTTCCATACACAAAATTAATTCAAGTGTTGGCTGGAAACAATTATTTGCCRTAGCCTGCAAAGGTATCTGGACAGATTGCCTTTTATGCTTAACACCTTCCAGGCCTGTGCTCAGACATTCTTCATACCATGTGTACAGTGAACATAAAAGACCTCCGCTGTCTTCCACCAGCTTTACACTAGATAAAATCTGTTGGCTTTCATGAAGATGCACCTTTTTTCATATCTGTGTAAGTAAAAAGAGAACCAGATCCTCTCAGTGAAAATGTCAGGTTGCTAATGGTGTTCATTTTTAGTGTCGAAATAATGAGGAGGAATATCTGGCACAGAATTTCCCTGGCATAAGAAATAATACATAAAGATGAGATTCATCTCAGATATTTCTACCCATCCAAAAGACGTGTCCCAGCACCTTACATAGTAGATACACAGAGGGATGTCCATGAAGGATCCGATCTCTATTAGATGTCTTGGTATGAGATAAATCTTCACTGGAAATGTTTCTCCCTCCTTCCATTGATTGTAAAGGAAATCTATATTAGTAGCTGAGGCTATAAAACTAAATTGACGTGAATCCTGTGGCTGATTCTCTGCATTTATTAAGGACCTGCAAGGCTGCATATGTTCAACCTCACTATGAGACAGTGTTTTATCCATTCAACATCCATGGTGAGCCCGACTCAGGGAGCCTGCACCGACACACCAGCTAACGAGGTGAGGGAGAGCCCCTGTCTTGCAGAAACACCCTCTAAAGACCCACCAYCCACAGCTTTGTGAGCAAATTTTTTCATGATAATCATACTGAAAAATCAAATCAGAATATTCCTTTGGTTGATCCCAGATGTTGTTTTTCTTCACAAGCTGCCTGGTAAAGTACAATATTTTGTTTACCCAGAAAATGAATAATTTGTTTCATGTTATTTGCTTTACTTTTATTTGTTTTTAAGTTAAGCACAGCCAGGGTTGGTCCCATCAAATTGAAAATTTGATGCCTTCTGTGCATAATAAAACAAATATTTTTGTTCTTTTTTCCAAAAACAATCCTCAGCCAAATAGCAATAATTTGGTTAATGTGAAGTTTCAGTTTTCAACAAGGAAATTATTCATCCAAAGAGACTCGAAACATTAGGATCGTTAACTAATTGCAGCTTGTGATATCCCCAGTGCAGTGGTAAGAGGACATTTTCCATGTTATTAAATTCCGGCCAGGCTGGAATCAATGTATTTGCAAAGACTGATGAAGCATCAGATCTTTTGAATATGACCTTGTGCAACATATTCCAAGGCAGCAGTTTACTGAAAAGAGCGGGTGCTTTCTTTTTACCTTTATTAAGACCATTGTGTGTTGGCTGCTGCCTGTATTTAATCATGTTGCATGCTATGATGTTTGGTGACACAAGGGGCTCTGAGGCCATGGAGATTGTGTTGCTTCTTATCACTGAGAGCAGTTACCCATTTATCCACCAAGCATCCTATGATGTTCTTAAAGGCATCTGGCATGGTCTTGGCTGTGTTTGACATGCAGCATCCAACTTCATCTAGCTTGAAATATCATTATGCAAACTGCCTCCCAGTATGCTCTGTAGAGATAAATACAACTGCAAGTTAAAACAGAAAACTATCAGGTGAGGGACAAAGAGGTCCAGGAGAGGAGAAAAGATACTTTCAGCTTGGAAATCAATATGAGTGGTATTCTTCATGTCAGAAGCGGCCCATGAGAAGAGTCTTTCACCATAAAAGGGAAAGTGTTTATCAGAAGAAAAGGGGTTATGTAGTGCCACCATACATCACATCAATTTATAGTAGTATGAAGCCTCACAAGGAGCCCTTTTGCTGGTGAGGGGTAGAGCAACACACAAGCCACTTTTCCAGGCAGATATAAACCATAAATCACAAAGAGGTATCTACCCTGTGGTCCCTTAGGCATCAGTATCATCTCCTTCACCCTGAGCAGGTTCTCACATGTTTCTAAATTCTGATCAAGTCCTAACAGTCTTTGAGTTTGATCCCCCAAACCTCTGTCTGCTCATATGTCTTCTAAATCTGCCAGTTCTTATCGCTCACCAGAGAGTTTTCTTCTAGAATAAGGAAATCAAGACCTTAAATCAAATTTCTCTGAGCTGAGTTTTTACACGTTCTCTCTGTTATATGCCTGAATAATTCTGAGCAAAACATTTATTGCTGAGGTCTGCACCATATAACGTGACCATTGAAGTAGTGATGCACAAGACAGAGGAAAAGATGTACTGGGTTAATGAACCATRCCCACATCTATGCTTTCTGCAAAAGACCTTCCAAGTGGAAATTATTGAGGTTTCCTCTGTGTCATTCTATTTATCAGAAGACCTTAATCCTTCCAAATGTTTCACTACTGGGGTTTGATGTTATAATGATGTCACAGAAAAAGTTTTGAAGTGCAAGATTTCAAGAGGTCCTGAACATTGTAAGATGATGTTCCATTTTCCCTCAAAAATCACTTCTGTGCCCAAGTACAGCTGTGCTGAACAAGGACTCAGTATTTTAAAAAAATCATATAGCTTAAGAAATATCATATGCAGAGACAGTTCTATCCAAACTGTCATGATCTTCACATTTTAAATTTATCCTAAAACCTTTTTTTCAAATTTAACTTTAACAGTTTATAAGATTGATATGCAAAACCAAATTGTTTTGTATATCACATTAGTCAACTATTTGTATTCCTGATAATGATTGTTTTCTGTTTGTTTTGCCCCATGTACATGATCAAAGGCTACCAGACAGATAGCTCAGATGGTAGAAGAGGTGTATGTTTATAGGTATTTTTAGCTCTCGCAGAAACATATGACATTGTGTTGAATATTTTCCATTTATTTGATGAGAAATCAGAAGGCGTTGCCAGCTAGCTGCTTCCTGTTATAATCTGTGTCGCAAACACTTGAAGTTGCCAGCCTGAGAATTAGGTCCTGCTTCTCTAAGAATGCCACTAAGAAGTACAAGAGTTTGCCCTGCCCCAATGAATTTCTTTCAAGAACTGAAAGTAAAAATGTACATTTTGCCAGAAAGAAGTACACTGCAGTAATAAACCGGAGAAGGACAGAAATATTTCTGTGAAGTGTTTTACTGAATATGAGGTGGGCTTGGTTTGGATGGGAGGCTCAAAAGAGGGCTAAAGAGGAGGAAGGCATGTGTCATTTGTACCCCAAAATAGTTGCTGCATGGGAGGCAGGAAGCAACCCTGGCTGTACCTGCATCTCATTTCACTGCCCAATTTGGACAAGCAGAAAAAAACTCATAAAGGTTTTTCAATTTATCTGGTGTTTCAGATGATTATTTGGGTGCAAACTAGTCTCCATGCGAGACTACCCACTCCCTGGCTGCTCCAGTACTCCTGCCAGTGAGGACGCCAACAGAGTTGGAGGGTTTGCAATATGTCTGTGATAGTGCCTGGACAATAATCTCAGACTCACTTCTCTGCCAGCAGCTTATGGGTTTTTCAGTCGTCACCATCCACATAGGCCAGTCAGACAACATTGAACCAGATGCTCAATGCTCTTTATTGCATTGCCACTCTCTAAGCCATCTACACTTGACTGTTTGCCAATTTTTCTTTTAATAAAAAATCTTTTTCTTCCTGTTTGTGCAGAAATCCATCATGGAAAACAATATTATTTACAGTATACTCTGGCTACTGGCTATGCCCAAAAATAGTGCTTGACAAGATGCGGTAAAGATCTGCCACTAGTACCTCTGCGGAAAGTGCTACAACTAATGCCAGCCATATAATTACTGCTCCTTCCACCTCCAGTAAAATTTATAGGCAGCACTGCCATTTAGGGTTTCATGAGGATGGACTTTCATGCTTTATGGCGAGTACATTAATAGCTTCTAACTACTGAAGTTTCTAATCATCCATATTGAAAAAAGAAATTTATTACCACCCTATTAGAGCCATTTTAATGTTCTACAACCATATTATTTGCACATTTGAGTATGTCATCAATAAGTCCTTTCTAAGAAGATTACTTTAATGTAACTAAAAAACATAATGCTTCTGCAGACTATGGGTGAATGTCAGCCCTCTGTTAACAACCTGAAAAAATTCTGGAGGAGGGAGACTCAGGTGGTGTTTTCGTGGTGGATGCTGTCTTGGTTAACTCAGCAAGGTCTGAGTCGGTGATATCTGGAACAGAGCCACCAAGGAGCTACAAATTGAGCAAATGGTTTACAGGCGGTGGAGGAGGATTATAACTTCTATGGATGAAAACCAAAAGGTTACATATGGAGACTATCCTGGCCTCTCCAGAAAAATTTTATGGAATTTCTTCACAAGGGAAATTAGGAGGAGGGAGACAAGTCTTGTTGCTATTCTTGTTTTCTGCAAAACTTCATCTGAATTGTGACAGTTTAGGAGCTTAATGCTGTTCCCCAYGATGGTGGTAGAGCTGTGAGGTCTCCAGTTCAAACCACTGCACAGGACAACGCCAGCTAGGAGCTGGTTGCTCAGGGCTGTGCCCAGCCAAGGTTTGAATATCTCTGAGGATGGAGACTTCGCAACCTCCTTGGGCCCCCATTCCCATGTTTGACCACTCTGATTGGGGAAAAAAATCTCAGTATCTCCCTTTCTGCAACTTGTATCCACAGCCTCTCATCTCATTGCTGTGCACTGCTGAGAAGAGTCTGGCTCTGCCTTCTCTACACCCTCCATCAGGCAGCTGAAGCCAGCAGGAGGTCTCCCCTAAGAGTGAGTTTCTCCCTGAGTTTCTCCCCTGGAAACACTGAGTGTTTCCCCAGGGTTTCCAGGAAGCACACAGGAGTCCACCAGAGACTCCGGGAGGACCATTTCTTTGGGCTGTTCCTAAAATGCTGCTGCTGTATCACCCCAACTACTCTTCCCAAGCCAGGTGGGAGAAGCAGGCTGCAGCTGCAGCAGCCTCCTTACTTCAGATGCACGAACATCAGCAGACGAAAAACTTAAAGATTCCTACTGCTGTTGTCCCATTATTTCCCTCAAATAAATGCAGCCTCTCTGTAAAGACGTGATAGCACAGTGAGTGTCAGCGATAAGAGATTTCCAGGTGAGACATCCGCGTCAGCCGCTGTGCAGCACCTCGCCACCGCTGGCATCTAATTATATATCTGGGCACTTTCATCTGATACCCATGCGTGGCGCGGTTGGAGGCATCTCTGTCACTTCACGCAGCTTTAAGAGTTTCTGTGACGCACTCAGAAAATGCTGCCTGAGTCCCTGTGGCAGGACCGGGGCCCCACAGCATGAGCAGAGGAGCATGGAGAAGGGCGAGCACCCAGCGGTGGTGGGTCCCCACACATCTCCTCCTCTCCCCCTCACCCCACCAGGCTCTGCCATCAGATGCTGTAGCCAGACGGGACCAGAGATGATGGCCGCCGCCGAAGCCAGCATCCCCCAAGAACCGTCCCTTCTCCCCGCCAGCACTTTCCAATCTCATGTGCCTTCAACCACAGTGGAGGCACGTTGTACCGTGCTGCTGTTCAAACCACCAGGTCTCCTTGTAATTGAATATCTCTTCAAGTTCCTTTCTGATTACGTGTCTGAAAACAAAACTCCATAGCTAAGCATTACTTCTGTTTTATGTCGCTGCTGCTGCTGTTGCTGTGTCAGGGCAGTGGTATTAATTTTGGACACTTCATCAAAAAATCTCCTTTTGGGTTTCCTTCTTGCAGCCTCAAGTCAAGCAAAGCAAACAATGAAACTATTGGGACTGAAGAAAGGAACAAGGCTTTTTATTAGTTACAAAATTTATTTCACTGCTCTTTCAGCTTGCTCCCATCCTTGCCACAAGGCAAATGTCTGGATATATTTTATGGAAGTAAATGCTAGGGATGCTGTGGCCACATAGCGGTGCTGGGCAGCAAGGGACCTTAAAAGTCTGCAGCGCCTTTGCACAAATTTCAAAAGTACAAATAAGGAACAGAAGGATTTGTACACGGTGCTGGTTTCATGTACAACACCATCACTTCTATAAATGCATCCATGCAAATGCAGCTCTGTACACCTGGTGAATTTGTCAAAATTGCAAAGGATGCCAGGAAAAGGCCATTTGCAGCCCATCTCCAATTCAGTGATATTTGTGATAATTTCACAGCCCCCAATTTTACTGTGAGTCTTTTTTTTTCTCCACCTCGGAGGTGTTAAATAACTGTTTCTTTATAAATGTAATTACTTGAGGGGGGCAGAAATCTAGAAGAAAAAAATGTTGAAAAATGAAATTTTCCAGTTGCCTTGAAGCAACAATTGATTTTATCAGTTCACTAAAATGCTCAAGACTTTAACTCTTTGTCTGAAATTACTCTGGGAAATTGTTTCAATCTCAAAAATTAGCCTGGGAARGGAAAGACTATTTAGAGAAAATAGTCTCTGTATTTTAAAGAAATTAAAGGCTGGAAAATGTCAAGAGCTCAAAATGAAGTGTTTGAAATTATCTTTTTATGTTGATTGGTTGATGGGAAAAAAACACATCAAGATTTTKATTTTTTCGTTCCATCTTAGAACAGGGAAAAAWTTTTTCTAATCTCAGAAATTCTCCAAGRWTGAAAAAGCATTTCTTTCTGAGCTTTGRCTGAGCAAGGGTCATTGCTGATTTCCCATGTTACCTTCCATGGATTCTTTCCATTAATATATCTCACATCCATCCACTGCTATGGATGGCATAGCAAGCTCTTGAAAGTACAGGTTGCCTTAGCGTTCTCTGTGGGTATGCATCCAGTCAGCAGACAGTAAGCTTTTGCAAATCAAGATCTGACCTTGACACCTTAGTATAAGGAATAAATTATTTTATTCTACACCAGACTTACAAGCTTTGATCTCACTTTCAGTGAGTGATGAAAGCTTGACACCAGTTCCACCTTTGGTACCCAGCCCAAATTGATGTAATAGGACCAGAGTGTGGCAAGTCTCCACCTAAATCCTGAGGTCCCAAAAAAGAGCCAGATGCTTTGTCATGAGGTAACTACGCTGTGTAGCACCAGGTAGCCCCCCCTCCCTGTTCTGAGCTCTCTGCACACTCTAACAAGCTTAAGGTTCCTCATCCGAAAAATTGGAAGCTGTAAATGATATTGTGCCATACAAACACAGCAGGGTAAGTCAAGGACATTTGTAATGTCCAAGGGGTTCTTGTAGTGATGGAGTAGGGATTTTTCACTCACTCAGTTCTTAGAAGTGCACAGAACAAATAATTTTTTCCAGTACTATTAATATCCTCTTTATAAGCACAAAATTTTGAGCAGTGCCTCAAAAGTTGCTTTCCATCACATATTCAGATATCTTCTCAGGTGCAACAAGACTACCAGCAACCTCTCTTCCAGGGACACCCCCTCCCAGTACCGAAAATATTCTGAATAATTGGAAAATTAGTCACGTGCAAACAAGTGTCAATGGGCGATGGTACAGGGAGATACAGTTCTCTTATCTCAGTGTTTGCAAACCTTTCCCAGCTCTCAACAAAGGATTTACCAGTCTCAATGGTAAAGAAAAAACAGCTTTGAAACATGTCTGAACAATAACATCGTTACAGGAATCCCAGAGGTCTCTGGTAGCATCCTGGGCTGAATCTACCAGGTGTACATAGTATGTAACTCTCCAAGCTAATTCAATGCAAAGCTCTGTTATGTCTTTGGCCCCCAGAAAGCAACTACCCAATAAGAGAGTTGATGGGAAAAAATTAGTTTGCCACTTACCATTACACTGATCGATAATCTATTAACTCTAACCTTGCTAGCAGCTGACTGTACTACGATTTATGGTCAATCATTTGAACTTTCATTCCTCCAGAGTTATAGCCATGATAAAAAAAGAATAGGTAGATTACCAGTGGACAGAAATTAAACATTTAACCTTTACACAGAGGCTTAATATTAAACTTCATCCAATGCATTTATCCTTTCCCTTTCATGTCACAGCCTGATAGCATTTGTTGCTCGAGTTTTAAAAATTATTGACCCATGTTTCGTTTTGTTCAGTATTGACTCGGGGGGACGGCAGGAAATGACAAAGAAACAAGGGGTCATTTGTACAAACAACTCCTAGGAAACAACTCCTACTTTCTGTTGTAAAAGCCATTCCTCCTTCAGGTCCATTCCTGCTGTGCTTAGGCATTGTCTGAACACCGAGAAAGCCAAAGTATCTAATGCCACCTTCAAGAAGGGCAATGTCAGGTCACTGAGAAGTGTCTTATACCATTACAATTTAATATCATGCTATTATTCCAAAATAGCAATGCTTTATTTGCAATAAGGCATTTCTGTCCTGGAATAGTGCCTCCACGCTGGGAGAAGGTTTACTAACTATATTGAATAGCAGGAAGCAGGACCTGCACTGGTGCTCTGTGTCAGCCAGATTGTTGTCCTGCTGAGTACCTTCCTGTGGGATTCATTGTATCATTGTATAGTGGATAACAGGGATAGTGGTGTTAGTCTTTGACTTGTCATGGGAATGATATGGACTCTTGAAAACATGGTCCATCCTTTGCTTTCCTTTCACTACAAGAAACAAGTTGCTTGTCTCCAGTCTATACCAAAGGCAGGTCTTCTCCTCATCTGTTCTCTTTAGCGGCCATCTATCAGGCCTTTCTTAGAAATCAGTTCCACAGCTTTCACGGACAGTGAAAATCCTGCTGTCTGACCTGTCTGTTGGCAGGTACAGAAGGAATTACTCTGGTGTGCCAAAGGCTCGGCTGCAGCGAATGTCATCAAGATTAATGGCTTCATCATGGCAAGCTGGACAAATCAATCAGATGCCTTGACGGCAGTGAGAAAGACCAGACCCCCTTACCCATCCAAGCCATCTGTCACCATGAGCTCCAGACACCGCTCAGCACTTGTGGGGAGGGATGGACCCCACACCTCACTGCTGCCCTCAGCTCCCGAGACACCCTGCAAAGGCCCCTGTCCCTGCACACACTATTTCCTGCACCAGGTACTCTGCACAGCTCACTGGGACATCCCAGCCAGCTCTGCAGGGTCATCCCACCGATGCTGATGAAGAGCTGAGCAACAGTGGTCATCATGAGTGTGGCCAGCTGAACTGTCCCCACTGTAATTAGATTCTCTAGGAAGCTTTTGCTCAGATTCAGATAATTCTCAGTTCATCCCATCTACTTTCCCTTGCCTGGAAATCAGCCAGAGAAGCACATTTTTGCAAGCACTTAAAGGGTGCAATACCTTCTGTTAGATGAGCAAGTGGCAAGGGAAGCTAAAACAGGGGAAAAGAAAAAAAAAAAAAGGCAAGCACTGGTAAAACTTTTTAATGCAAGATTAGACAGAGYTTATCTGACCCGCCAGAGAGACTGAGAAGGAGGCAGGCTATAAAGCAAAGCCAATGCACCGTCTCTTCCCCATTCCTCTGATATTCTGTCTGTGATGATGTGAGATTCTCCAGGCAAGAAAGGAACACCCCCACCTCCACAGGGCACCGTGTCCTTGAAAGGAAGGAGCGTGCGCAGGTGTGTGACTCATTCCTCCGGTTAGGCATAGACTGAAGAACTCTCTTGCTCTCCAAAGCAGCCCACTCCACAGAGAGACATCTGGTAAATCCTACATGAGTTAACCTCATGCCACAATCTCACAAACACACGCAAATGAAACCAGGTCTCTCCTGCTGGCAGCTTCTCTGCATGTGAGGGAATGACGAGCCTTGTCCTTGAAAGGTGATTACTCTGTGGGACGTGGAATAGAGCTCCCTTTAGCACAGGGACTTGTCCCCATGTAGAGAGTGCTGCAATGCCTGTGCATGAGCCTTTTAACGATGGACGAACAAAATTTGCTCTGGTGTATTTGTACCTGATGGAAATCACAGAGAACTGGGCCAAAGCAAGAATTGCTGGAGCTGGAAGGTGATCCAAAAAGTTGCTATCCTTTTGCTCCACCCTCTGCCAGAGACCTGCGGAGGAGCCCCTCTGCTTTGGAGGGGCTGGGGCTCCACACTGCCCACCCTGCCCGCTCTCAGCTGCTCTCTGGAGGAGTCACTCCCCCAGGGGATACACAACCCTACCTGCCCAGTCCTAGCACTGCTAATACTCCTAATGGCTCTGTGTCTCACCTCCTTAAAGAAAAATGAAAATAATAAGATCACAGCACTTCCTGAGTAAAATATCCTGCAGTTAAATATGAACAGACCTGGGCTTGTCACTGCAGGAGTGACAGTAGACCCTCAAAGGCACTTAAGTTTCTACACTCTAGATGCCAATCTCTGGCATTACCTATCAAAAYATCTTTGAGGATCTAAGCTTTCTCTGAAAGCTTCTGGCTTGTGATTTAATGGGATCCACAGCTAGCCCTATGGGATATCCCAGGGCAAATTACCAGGGATTCAACATTTTAACAGATCAATCAAAACACTCAATTTAAGACATTTTTCTACTACCCACACCTCAAACTTGTCACACTTTGCTAGTAGGATGCTGGTAGTCAGACATGCAGAAGCGCTTGGGCATTACGCTCTGCTATAGACCRTCATTTATACACACAATGTTTTTTCCACAGAGAGAGAAATGTCTGAACACAATCACTTCTTGCAGCCCAGCAAGAAAGTGCACTGGGTCTTGTGGGTTGCCTCCGTACAGGTCAGGGTTAAACTGATGGCATTGATGAAATGTAAATGGAAGATATTATGTAAAAAGAATTGCATAATGTTCCCAGATGTTTTCAATTTTCTGAGTACTTCTAAAAATAAAATGAACTTTTAATACTTAATCAACATAGTTATTCATTCTCTTTTACCCAAGATGAAATTTCCCATGAATTTTTTATGGATACACGTTAGTTATTATTGCCTTTGGCTTCCTGGTTCAGACACCATTCTGCATTCTGTTCCACTGATTGTACAAATTACCCCCCACTGTATAGGCTGGGTACACTCTTAAGTCCTTAAGAAAGCTCTTTGATTGATTTAATAAGTCTGTTCAGGTTTGGCTAGACTTACTTCAGGAGAGGAAGATTTGCGAGGAGTGCATTAGCTACCTAATGGGGACGTAGCTCACCTTTTAGTACCACCTGGTCACAGACCCGTGTAATCCCCCCACCCCAGAGTGGTACCCATCTTGTACAGAGCCCAGAGCAGCCTGGCAGCATGCGCAGAGTATGATGTGGTTTATCATGAGTGCCTGGCCACTGTTTATTTCCTTTCATATCTTCCTGCACTCGTAGATGCTGGTGGTAGTGATGCTTTAAGCATGGTGAAACAAAGACTTAATTGGATGGTGCCAGGCTGGATTTCTCTTTGCACTCAGTGCTAATAAGAAAATCCAGCACAGGGAGGAGAGGACTTTAGGTCCATTAAATCAGTGGGAATTTTTTTTATTCTGGACTTAAATGTCTCTGTGATTKTTATTCCTATGTTTATTGCATAGCATTCAACAACATGAGTCCTTAAAGACAAGAATGTGTTTTCCTGATATATCAGAGATGAAATCCCAGGCGATTTGTTCCTAAGGTTCTTGTATAAATGTGTTGGATGCATCTTGGTGAAGAAATGATTCAAAAGGAAAAGGAGCACAGAGAAAGCTTGAGTGACCACCGAGTGGCTGATTTGATTGTCTGAACAAATAAGAATGCTTGCATGACCACCTCCTAAAAGCAAAGTGCTGCAAACAACAGCTGAAGAAAATGGCCAGGGAGATACTGAACTGTCAGCCAGAGAAAACAGGGAGGACACTCAAGCARCGTATCTGCTCCATGCAAAAATAAAAACTTGCAGCTTCCAAATGTTTCTGTGAGTGCTTTAGCRTGTCATGCCATCTCACATCTCTAAGGAAATGATGAACCATCAGCAGAAAGGACTTCACGTCATGGACAGGTGAAAGGCAGGAAAATGTGGGAGCACAGCTACTGCTTGGCTTGATATCAGCACCAGTCTCWGCTCAGCACGTCCCACTCATAAAGCAGGAGATTTCCCAGCAACACCTTGTAGCCACAATTACAAAGCTGAAAGGCAATAGCCCATTATGTTGTTTTCAGTACCATYGGTATACACTCATATGGCTTTTAGCAAAGGCATGTTTAATGCCTTGCACGTCTTTTTCTGCCAACGTTGGGAATTCATTTAGAACAAGCCATTGAGCTTTATTTTTATTTTACTTAATTTTTTTTCCAAATGCATTAAGATAAATACATGTATTAACAGCCACTAGGACAAACAGAAAATATTCATTTGTGTTTATCACAGACAGTTAGAATCCTACCACACTTTACCTTTCATAAAGGAAATTTCTCCTGTGATTARTTAATCTTTATGAGCTAGTTCTCATTTCCTTCATTTCTTCACAGCTACAATTTTTTTTTAAAGAGGAAATGAGTGTTAATTTTTTTGTTACGCAAATTGCATTTTCTGCTAACCGCCATTTATAAAAGGGGTGCCTGATCCTCAGCTAAAGTACTCCAACTCAGAAATCTAAAAAGACTGGAATATTTACCTCTGTCATGTACTCAGACCTAAACATTTCCACTGAATACCCAGAAGCCCTTGAAGGGTGAACATTTTTTGAATGACCCAGTGCAGTCAAAAGGAGCTATTACATTCTGAAATTAGCAACATGCTCTCTCCAGATTGCGYCATTTGTTCTTAGTTCATGGAAATCACCAAACAAATCGATCTGGTCTGCCATCACGCTGGTTATAAAGGGTTGTGGGAAGAACAGGAGAGTGCGCRCAGGCTCCAAGAGGCTTTGGTGGGGTGTGCAGCTGTGTTAATGTATATCACCCGTGTGCTGCAAGAACCGCAGTCACCAAACAGCCATTCCAAACGTGCACTGAACCCCCCCGCCTCCCTTCTTTCTCTTATCCTCTGACCATTATCACACAGAGAGTTTTTTCACTTCCAAACCTTCTGCTTTTTTGGTTTTCTGGGGTTTGGGGRCTCCTTTCTCTCCACGTCACCATTCTGCAGGTGCCAAAGCCACCTGGGTAAGCTGCGGGGACCACTGGGAACAGCACAAGGTGTTAGAGATCAGCCCTGGATGTCTCTTAGGACCACCACTGGCACAATGCGGGTGGACCCTTGGGGGGGGCACTGAGGCAGTAGTGGAAGAGCTATGACTTCCACGTCTCTGTTGCCTATCAGTTGAAAATCYCATGGACAGAAAAGCCAATTAACTGACATTATTTAAAGACTGCTTTTCAGGGGAGTCCTTTGTTGGAGGAACTGAATCTCAGCTCTGTGCTAAATTATGCACAGGAGTTAAGGGAGGTGAGAGTAAGAAATCCACTGGGTAATCATAATCACTGTGCAATTAGGTTTGATATCATAATAGAAGGTTGCTCTCCTAGGGGTAATGCAGTAAGAGTGAACTTTAAAAGGCCAGATTTTAAAATTGTGAGAAAAATTATTTAACAGAAGGCTCAAGGGCAAAGTGAAACTCTTTAACAACTTACAACAAATTTGTTCCTAGAGTAACTCCTCCAACAGCCCCAGGAGTTGTACCAAGCGTGAGTTTGGCTAATGTAATCTGTCCAGAGGCTATTTAAGAACCTGTGCTAGAGAACCAGATTGTGGTTGGACCTTCGAGCTGAAAATAAGAACAGGRAAACAAAATTTTCATGGCTAAGCAGAGTTTATTGAAAATAAACATCCTTTTAAAAATTAAAAGGGGTATATGACTCAACAGCAGAACAGGGGCTAAAGTAAATGGCAGACAAGCTAGAAAGGAAACAGACATGGAGACATAGGACTATAAAAAAAAWTAATTCAAGGTATTTCTGATACAGTAGAGAAGAAAAAAATTAAACCCCCAACCAGGCATGTAATGAGTGAAACTTAGAAAACGCTGTCGTTACGTGACAGCTTTATTGTACCTAATTAACTCAAACATATGTATCTGCTGAAAGACACCACTCTTCCTCGTAACTCACTATCAGATGTACAAAATCAGGCATTTCYCCTGCAGAACCCTGTATCTTTGTGGGGAGAGGGGGAGGCTGAATATCAGAGGATGCTGAAGCAGGAAAAAAAACCCTTGGCCTGAGTTATTTCTACAGATGTAACTAAAGAAATTCCTTGTCTGTGCCGCTTTCTGTGGGAAATTAGAGAGTGACTTCAGCAGTGATTTACTTCAGCTCTGTGGAAGGTGAACAGAACCTGAGGAAGGAGTTATGTGGCCGCCAGTTCACCTGGGCAGTAAATCACCCAACTAGCTAGTTCCTAGCCCAGGCTGTAGAGAAAACTCACTACACAATAGTGAACCTGTCAAACAAGGTGCCCAGCTCACCTTATGGGGTGAAATGCCCCCTTGAAAACGAAGGAAGGGATTCAGTGCTGGCTCCTATTGCACACTAACAGCAAGGGAAAACCCACTGTGAGCTAATGCAGGAGTGGCACTCTGTGATTCTTGCAGAAATACTGTCCACCCGGGCAGCACCGCGGGCAGTGCACCAACTGCAATCAGCATCAGCCCTGTGGGGAAGGGCGCGGGGTCTCTGGGGCTGGCTCACACCCCAAAAGTGGTAGAGACACCCTGGCTGGGGGATGATCCCCCATCCCTGCTTCTGCCCCTGGGAACAACCACCATCCAGCTGGTGCCACACAGGACATGAGGGCATGGACCTCAGCATGGACAAAACCAGCAAGTTTATTTAAATTTTAAGTTTTCCAAAATATCGCCAGTCTCGCCTTTCATGTTTGTGCAGCCTCAAGCACAACGGGGCCTCGACCTCAGCTGTAGCCCATAATGTCACCATAACGGAGGCAAATAAATGACAATAGGGAGTAAACCCACTTCAGTCTCCGTAAGGAAATACCGTTCTTTCAAAGCAATCCCTCATCTGAAAAGTTAATAAAATAGTACATAAAGGTGACCTGGTAGATATAATTTACTTGGGTTTTCAAAATGCTTTTGATAAGGTCCCTCATAAAAGAATATTAATGATAATGAGAATGATCTTACATTTATGGTGGTACCTTTCATTTAGATGAAACCCAAAGTGCCTTACAAAGTTTTTACTAACTGATTGTACAAATCATGTGTCATATATATTCCCAAAGTGCTGCTAGATCTGGGGGAAGGCATGACAGCTATTTAATTGCTTAAAATGTTGCTGTTCAATATTTTAGGGCAGGGTGGAAAATCAAAAGCTCCAACCATGTGCAATTAGAGTGAATTTAGGCAGGTAAAAGCTACTTTCCAAAGCTGAGATTTGGCTGACAACCAAGCCCATCTCCCTCTGCCCTCACCCAAATGTTGAGGGATGCCTTAGGCTGAACAGATGAATGGCTCAGCTGGAAAAAAGGCGTCTTTTTCAGGTTGCTCCCAAACATACAGTGGGCAGTTTAGGGGCGCTTCTGCTTGACCTTCTAACTCCAGAGAATCACTACCATTTAAATTYTCTTCTCCAAACTTCCCATGGGTTTTTGACCTGTGTCTTTCAGCTTCATAAGCAGCTGCCAATGYTGACAGCCACCAGAAGAGCATCTTCAGCTCTCATTAGTGTTTGGGAAGCAATCTCTGCTTCTATTCTGCAGTCAGTTTTGCTTTGAGGTGCACATCTGAAGCACTACTAATCCAGACTATTATAATCTTAAAGACAGCTCCAGCCATGCACATATTCTGTTTAGAGTGTATCAGAACACTTAATTTAAAGGCAGATAATGTCTTGTTTAATTGCCTGAAATCAAAGGTTTCATATTTTAATTAAGCTTTTAAGAGGAGTTATTTCATTGCTTTGATTTTTTTTCTTTTTTCCTTTCAGATATGCAGGTCATTAAAGAATATCTACACTGATTAAGCCATAGTAACAATAATTTCACCAAATGTCTTATACAGTGTGGATACTACCCCAGACCTGAGCTTCACGTTATCAGTGATCAGTAGATGAACATCACTCACTTGTGAGTGACGCCTGGCTCAGTGTAAAGGACCGCCTGAACTTCTATGTCCTCTATTTCTTGTTACTTGCAAAGAAAAGAGATGCCAAGAAAGCTGAATCATAGCTTCTCCCTAGATACAAATTCCTCCATGGTTAGGCTGCTTTGGCAGCTTTTTTACTATCTCTTAAATGAGCAGCCTAAAACCAGATACCTGACCAGTGTAAAATCAAAGCAAGAAGCTTGCAGATGGGGGTCAAAGAGAACCTTGGAGGTACCAAGGTGTCCTAGTTGTGTAGGCAGAAAGCTTTCAGCTCAGCTGTAATACCTTTGGGCACACCTTTGAAATGCTCCATCTGCCCAAGGCAGCATGAATCTCATGTTTATCACCATCCTGCCCGAGTGCTGCTGTATTTTTTTCCAGAGCTAAACAGAGGACAGGGTCCCTTCCTCCACCATGACAGCTTGTCAGACTTTGCAGTACATTCCATATTTCATATCAAAAGAGTCCCCCTCAAATKCAAGTTATATAAATTGCATATTGCTAGGTAAACATGACCTTCCTCTGCCAATTCTTTCAGGACAGAGCCAGAAGCCAAAACAACAAAAATCTTGTGAGAACAGGCATCCAGGGCCAAGCTGTCAAAACTCTCCAACAAGGAGCTGATTTGTCAACAGAAGTCATCATTTTACAGGGAGCTCGATTCCTGCTTCAGTGCTCCCCTGGCCAAATCGCTCACAGATTTTTGCTGGRCGATCCTGTGCCCCCCCTTTATAGCCTTTTATTTCCCACATAACCCTTCTCAGAGGGTAAGAAGGTCTCATTTTTAGCACAATTCTTTGGGAACAAGAGGGAAGAGGAATGTTTATGTGAAAACACTGCCCCATAGCCTGCCCCACAGTGCAGCAGRAGCCTCCCCAGACCCAGCAGTAAATTCACATTCCCTTGGAGAAGTTCTGTCTCACCATCTACTTCCCACAGGCTCTGGAAAGCAAAATCCTTACTGTTAGGCAGTTTAATTTCGACTATGAATAAGCATTCATGCACTTGTGGCCTATTCAAGGAGGCTCTTTAGGCAAAATAATGGTTTTAAACTTCTTTCTGCTGCCAGGGTGACATAAAGAGGCCTCAATGTACTGCAAGGCTGATGTATATGCAACATATTAGTTTAAACTTTTGTTTCCAGTAAGTGCTCTTTGCATGTGGTGTACACCTGGCTGCTCTAACCTGATCAACATTTATTGCTTTGTTTCTTTACAATGGGTTTTAGTCCCCTCAGTAAAGACATTCTTAATGTAATGAGCCTGCAAGAGGCCCTTGAACGCCATAGAAATAAGGAACGGGAAGTTTTCCAAATGCACACGAAGCTAGCCACTTTCCCACACACTCTGGGTACTCACATGCCAGGGAGACACAGGTGCAGGCTGGTGGAAATGGGGAAATAAGAAGGGGAGAGAAGACAGATTGGTCCCCAATCCCCCTTACACTGATGCAAGGCACACTTGCACCTCAGGTTTCAAGGTAGAGATCTCATCTCAGATAGTCCCTTGCTTTTGGAAGTCAGTGGCACCGCAGRCAACAGGGGAACCTTTTTCCTGGGTACACAGTTGCTTGAAATATTGCTAGCCAGGCGCTGATGGCTACTGGCATTTGTCTTTCAGCAGCTGTCACAGCGTGCTCCTTGGGAGGTGTGGGAAATGTCTTGCAATTACGTGCTTTATGATGCACCCCAGAGAAACATTTGGCCGTATTTATTTGCACAAGGATGCACATATCCAGTGTGCAAGAGGGTCCATGCTATCAACATAACAAAATTACTCTCCCTTCCACCTCTCTGCCTGTCTTGATTCACCTGACCGCTCCCTTAAACAGATTAAGGGGTTGGAAATGCTAGTCTTAAGCAAGAAGGTCTCTAACACTAATTTTCCCTTGCTTTTGCATCTTGCTGCTTCCTGCCTTGTGTCATCCCTGCAACCAGCTGAATGTCCCTTTCCTAGGGGCTATATCTCAGCTCTTCTCAGACATTCCGAGCAGCTGGGAACTGGGCTCCCTGCCCACGTCCCGTACCTGTGACTGACTCCTAGACATTGGGTGCAAGTGTTTGATGCAGTGTTAAATCACTGGCTGCCCTGGGATCTCACTGAGCTCTGGAGTCTGTGGGACAGTCCTCAGGGAAGACTTCATTTGTGTGTCTCCCTTTTCAGGGCATCACCAAATGGGCTGTGGGGATAGCAGTTTCCAGTGTTCCATGGGAAAAGTGTTTGTAGTTAAAAAATTACTTTAGCTTCCCATTAGACTTTCTTTTTTTTTTTAGTTGAGGTGGACAAGTATCCCAAGAGGATGATTTAAAATCTTTTTAAAGTTTTGCCCTTGATGATGGATACTGGACACATGGAAACCTGGTTCTGGGTTGTTACCAAAACCTGCCCCAGTAGGATTGACAGAAAGCCCAACAGGGCAGGAGCTAACACCGTCACCTCTCCACACATGCTTGTACCATTTCTACTTAATCGTTTGGCTCTTTCTTTCACAAGCCTATTTGTATGAATAAACCCCACTAAGGGTGGGTTTGGGTAACTAAAAGTTACCCAACCAYGCTCACTGTAAGTTGGTACAAAAGCAGGCTGAGCAAGCCAACCAGAATTGCTTAGTCCCCCAAACGTGTCATTTTACAATAAAACATTCTTTTTTTCTTTTTAACATCCCGGGGGAAAGCAAAGGAAGATCTGAATGTGTCACAATAACTGCTAAATTCCTGGACTCATCAAACAAGCACAACCCTCTTGCTGGACCAGTGGTATAGCCTGCAAYAGTCCTGCAGGAAAGCCTGACACATGGAAAGGGAGAGTCAATAGAGTTCAGACCTCTCATGAAAGCCAAACAAATTACTTCCCCACCTCCAGCACGCTGTGGTATTCTCTCTACATTACTCTGAGTTAATTTAATTTCTTTTTTTCAGGTATGGCTTTTTTCTTTTGCTCCCTTTGAAGATCCTAGAAGGACCTACTGTGGCTTTCACAAAGCAACTCAGAGAGGCACGGTATGGGACCTGGGTGGTTTCTATGAAACCCCAATTAAAATGGCRAGCGGCTCCACAGTACTGTTACAAAGTTAGACAAATCTGGCTGGCACGTACAAAACTTCTAGTTTTGGGAGCCAAAAGGACAGGAGTTTAAGCTTTATAACCTTTTCAACTTTCCACCCACCCTCCCAACCAGCTGGTGTTAAGTGGTATATGCTTTGTCTTACAAAAAAGGCTAGGGAAATTGTTTCACTTCAAAAGTCTCCTTTCAGACTTACTTAGGCAACCATTGTTACTCATTTTAGAGGAGTTTTATAGCAGCCCAAGTCCTGGAGAATAACAATGTTTAACTGATCTTAGTGATACAACATTATTGGTACCGCTAATTCCACAGCCATTGGGTTTTTTCTCAGGACAAGGGAGGTAATTTTCCTAAAATTATGCTGTTTTCTAAAACAGCTCTATTCAGTGCTATACATCTACCTTCTGGCAGCATAGTTTAATTTGCATTTAAATAATTTCCCGATATCATTGGAAAAGTAATTATACATAATATTAACCAATTTTCAAACCTCAGCTTTTAATCAGTCCATGACCAAATCCCTCTTCTGGGTTCTAAAGCAGCCTCCCCAAAATGTAAAATTCCCAAATACCAGAAGCTGGGTTCTTTTCTTAAGACCCCTTCATTTGCCYGTTCACCTCATGTGGTGAATTCAAATCAGTAGAAAACCATGTTGGTATTTCTCTCCTTGGTTTCTCTTTAGAATTGTGTCACTTTGGTTTGCTGACTTTTCCGTGGTAGAAAGGTTCGACTCTGTCCGCTATCTGAGCACAAGATCTTATGGAGATCCCATGCTGGTGRTACTAAAAGCACCACAATGCACCAACCTTTTACAGTAGTTACAGGTGTTGGATCATGGCCTGATTCTGAGATTATTTATCACAGATGAGGCAGGGAATTGATGTAGTTTCAGCCAAGGCAATAGCAGGACACCCAGGTTTGTTCTGGAGTGTCCTGAACCTTAGATTTTTGGTTGGTTCTAGAGGCCATTTATCACACTTAGATCCAGATACACTTGTTCCAGAATTTTGCAGGCTTTTGGTTCAGGTTAATTATTCAACCAAAAATACAGCCTACTGGAGATGTAGATCACTCTTAACAAGACTCCGTGTCATATTAAAAGATATCCTAAAAGCTATTTAACATGCCAGTGTCTTTTTCCCTTAGAAAGATAATGCTTATAGAAGATGAGCTGTATTTTTCAGTGCTCTGATGACCTGCTCATGAGCCATGTGAAGAGAAACACAATTCCCTACAGTAAAAGTGCAAACTCAAAAGCGTTAAGCCATTAACTGTAGAACAAGTCCAATGTGAAAGAAAGAACGATGCATCATTATAGGGACCATCTTATGGCCCATAAAGTCAATATTGAAGCCATGAAATTCAGATGTGAGTGCAGTTTTCCTCAAGGTTTAGGATCAGCCTTGACCTAACCTGTTAACCAAGCCCCCTCTCTACCATTAAAAGTGATTCAACCATTAAGATAATTCAAGACTGAAATTGCCAATAACGTGCTGTGGATCTGCCTTATAATCAGCTCTCATCTGGTGCTTGAAGAACCCTCTGTGCAGGTAAGGAGCCCTAAGGATTTTAGTGCAGGAAATGTCTGTCTAAAAGAGGTAGCGTACTGTACAGTTAATGCTAGCAAATCAGATGTTTTGCAATGYTGTACACCGAGCCTAGAATGATATTGCAAAGCATTCCTTGGCACCAACCCTTTAGTATCATACACCAGATTTCATCAGTGAGGTGATACTGAGTCAACAGGAGAATTTTCAGATTAAACTTCCACAGCTTGTCAGACTTGAAGGTGAATGACAGTGATGACCCCTGTTATTTTCACCTCCCAACATGTTTTTAATTTGTTCTCAAGCTTGCAACTGTTCCACAGATGCCTGCGGCAGATCACTCTGGGATGATTCCTCATCTGGATGACGGTGGCAAGTGAAAGGTCTCTGCTGCCAGCACATAAAAATGGTAAAGAATCAATTTTCACTAAGATCTGTACTAGAAGGTGGATACAAATGAACAGATCAGTGTGTCAGTCCAGTTCAAGTGCACAGAAGATTTGTCAGCCTGGGAAGATTGTCAATAAAACAACTCCGGAGGGCTATTTAAAGGCAATGGCTCAGGACTGGGAAGAGAGCTAGGAGGCATTAGGTCCACAGCAGAAAAGACTAAACAAGCTAAACCACACTCCGAACTCATCTAAGGCATTGCTGCAACAGTGTCTTGGTATGATGCCCCGCTATGGCTTTTCTGTYCTACTGATTTTGATTTGGATCATGAAGAAAAATTCCCTGAGGTGAAAAGCATTTCAACGTCTGTCTCACACCTGGGTCTGTAGCAATAGGTCCTCTGCACCTCTACCCACCTAAACCAGCGCACTCATAATAATGTAACTCTCTGCAAATTGACTGCAAAGTTTCTTGATGACTTTTGGGTTTTTTGCCTTTTGCAAACTTAAAAAGTAAAAACAGTGGAAAACAACAACATCAACAACCATATGAGAAAAAAGGCACAGCCTGGCACTAGAGATAGGCCTATTTGTAAGAATAGATGCATCACAACAGATGTCAGYTCTGTAATGGTGCTGCACAAAGCGTCCAAGTGGCAACCAGAGAATGATGATAATAAAAAGAGAGGAAAGGAGTTGTTTTGAGATAGGAATTGCCATAAAATGGAGAATAGTTTGTAATTTTGATTTAATTGAATATCTTTGTGAACATATATATATATTAATAAAATCTTTTTCACTTATTGTGCGGTATAATGATTTAACAGTAACCTGAATTTTTAGTGAACTGATCACTGTATAAARTCAATTAAATTTCTCACTTTCTATTATTCCAGCAGTTTATCTTCATTGTATCTATTCCTGTCCTCCCAGTACTCTCCAGTTAAGGAGCTGACAGCTTTTCCTTTTAGAGCCTGTTTTCCCTCCAGAGAAAGAGGTGGCCAATCTTCTGAAAAACCAGATAATTCCCAACACTTGGATATAAGTCATGGGCATCCTACAGACTCTGTCTAACTTCTAATAAGTCATTTCATCTTAATCATGTCTCCCAATTTAAAAAAATATGAGAGAAATCCCTCTTTTTCTATCCAAGGACTAGAAGGTCTTTAGGACAAGACTCATGTTTTATTATATTTTTGCACAGCATTTATATTTCTGATACTCCCATTTCTTACTGCAGCTTGCTCTGCCTACTTCTGTTCTACAAAACATTGCTATTGATAGCCCTGTGTCATCATTGCTTTCATTCTAGTTAAGTTTTTGTCCTATAAGCTACCTTAATTAATAAAGGAAATTATTTTAATTTCGTCTTTTTTCTTGCTCTAACAGAGCTCCAAAATTGAGCCCACATATTTAGTGCTTTGTTCTAGGAAGGGTTGGGCTCCAGCCCTCCTTTGGGCTTTCCACCAGCTGCAGAAGAATTATACTGGTGTGAACCTGACCTGATGTTTTATGGAGTTTTAATTTTTTTACTATACCCTTTGTAAAAGCAGTGAACACACATATACTTCCAAACAGTTCTGGCCCTCACTGGATTGATGGAAAGGAGGTTAATAGCATATCTGGATAAAACAAATAGTTCGATGGATAGCACACACTGATTAATATCTGCTGCAGTGCCAGCAAAGCTGGGGGAACTACACATCGTAATTCTGTTATAACTGAAGATGTGTTGCCAATGGAAGGGGAAAGGAGATTATCACACTGCTTTGTCTTCTAGTTGTGTCTGGCAGCTCAGTCTAATGCACTGATATAGGGTCAATGTCTCCCTTCCCCTCTCAATTTCAGGGACGGTGAAAGATCTGGACCGCGACACTGCAGAGCACTTGAAGCTCAAGACGTGCTCTACATTTAAATGTGCATTGCCAGTAAATCCCTTCTAGGATGTGCCTGAAGAGGGGATGGGGGCAGATTAAAGGCAGGACAATAAGTYTGAAGAATATGAAGCCGACGCCTTGCATACGAGCGGGAGGAYGCCTGTGCTGCAGGGCACTGACAGGTTGCACAGGACCCTCCACGGCACTCAGCCCTGGGCGGGCGAGCACGGACCAGCCCGGCAGGAGGGGGAGAAGCCGTACATGAGAGGCTGAATGTTCTCACCTCCACTCACACCACCAGGGTGTCATCGCTAAACGCCCTCGCTTTTTGTTTGGCAGTAAATAATTCATGTCCCCGAGCTGTAGGTGGGATACGTTTCAGGCAGAAGGGGAGGATGCCAATGAGCAACTCTTTAAATATACATCGCCGCCTGTTTGCAGGCACAATGTGCGGGAGCAACTGTAAACTGAAATGGTCTTGTGTTCGCTGGCACCTCTGAATACAAAATTACCACTGTGGCTATTTATGGGGTGGAGGGGGAAGGAGRCTTCAAAAAGAAAAATCAGGCTTTTTCAATCTGATACCTTTTTTTAAACTGAAACACTTGGCATTTCTGTGGCGGCGTTGTATCCCCAGTGGGGGATAGAGTTACAGGTATTTTAATTATATATTAGTACAGCATTAAGCTAGTTTTATTTGCTGAACATTCTGTCAATTACTGTTGTTACTTGAGAAGCATGACTGCTCCCAGGTTGATCATGTATTTAACTAGCCAGTCAATGCTATTAATCACCAAACATTTTCAGCCAAGGAAATTAACATTGAAACCTATCCATTTTTTTAAATTGCAATCTAAATCCAAAAGGGGAATGAATAATTGCCCTCAATGAAATAACTGCCATTCCAGAAAATTAGTAAATATGTGATCATCTCATTACCGTATGAACGGAGGGCAGGAGGTCTGTTTTTGCGGTGCAGCTGCTGTAAAAACCAGTGAAGTATAAGAAAGTAGACATGAAAACAAACAGGGACATCCTCCTTTCTGGGGACTGAAGCAAGGAGAGAAAGGATCCAGGTAAGGCTGAAAAACAGTTAGCACTTAGGGATTTGAAATGGGACTCTGCAGTCTTATTCTTGATCACGATACCCTAGTCTTTTGGGCAGAAAAGACATTGGCTTTTCCCTGCCTCCTGCCCATAGAAACAGGGGACAAGAACATGACTTGAAGCCAGAGGCTTTGATACAACCTACATCATTTGGAATCAAATGCTCCAGATACATGGTTTGCATTCTGCATTGCACTTAGTTGACACACAGAATATATTTATTTCCACATTGTGAATAATCAACTGAAAACTCACTTTCATTAGCCTCATCTCCCCATTGTTGGCTCACATCCTGAAGTTTTCATACAACATCTGCAAAAGTAATAAACTAATTACAGAAGCCATCTGGAACAAGAACAGAGTGGAATAATTATTTTCTTTTTTTTTTTAAAACAAGCCCTTGCTAAATAAATGGTGCCATAATAGATGGGATGTCAGAAGAACAATGATCGTAACAAACTCAGCATCATTAAGGAGGGATGCAAGGAGATTTACATCAAGAAAGTCATGATTGCTCATTAGCAGAGACACAGCAGAGAGGCACTGCGGTCCATTGATAACACAGTCTCCGTACTGAGAGGGAAGTCCTACCAGAGACCAGAGGCCACTACGTGGATAGCCCAGCTGGCAAAGGAGAGGAGGAGCAATTGCTGCTTCGTCCTTGTGTTTTTCTCCATTCAAGACCAGGAGACAGACCCCTGAGGAGGGAAGGGGGAATTAATCATGGGCAGTCACTTCTCTATCACCTTCCACTGATGCTGCTACTGCTATTTAATGGCATTGCACAACAGGGATGTGCGGTGCTAGCCTACTAGAGTGAGTGAGCAGTGAAATTCAGAAGAAAACACATCAAATCTTGACCCTTACACTGCTGTGAGGTAGTCTTCTCTTTTTTCAAGACATGTCCCTTGCTCTTAGATTTTTCCAGATGAACTCTGAAGATCTGTCCAGCAGGGAAAGACACCTCATCATTGCTTTTGGGCTGTCCTCGGTCCCCTGAAATCCTCCACTCCCAGGACACTCGTGCTGACTGCTGAAGCCGATTGTTTCAGCAATGACTGCTTTTGAACCATGAACCTCTCCTTCATCCATTCCAGCACTGCACATCCCAGCAAGCATCATCCCCTGCAACATGACCCACATCCACCGGCTTCTAGTCCCTGGCATTGAGAGGGGCTCCCAGCTCCAAGCCCCCGAGCGAAGGGGTGACTGCAGCCACCAGCACAGGGACCAGGGACAGACACCACAAAAGCAGAGAAGAGAGCACCTCTTAGACAGAGCCCTGCGGCAAGCCCTTAGAGGTAGGATACCTAGACCAGCCACAGGTACTGGCCCGTGGGCACCCATACAACAGGATATCCGAAGGGAGTGAGAGCCAGGAGTCCTTCTGACCTCGTTAATGTCCCCAACAGTCACCAGTTCTGGAAGGCACCACACAGGAGCAGTTTTTCTAGGATAGGTGAAGGTGGAGCTGCACTCCCTTTTGTATGAGGAGGGAGAAGTTGGTAGGCCATTCTCCCCAAATGGAGCTTGAATGTACATTTTCACAAAATACTGGAGATTTTAGAACAAGGTAAAAGCTTCTTTTATCTCCCTATCCTTGTACTAAGAGATGAGCTGGAGGTCAGCTTGTGGTAAAATGGGATTTTGTATTTATTACTGTTATTTTTTACTAATTAGAGGTGATTGTTTTGACATCGAAGATCCTGACTGTTATCCGCTTAGTGCATGGCTTCTGTTAGCAGTGGTTTGAGGGTAACCTGTGTTTCAGTGTTTTAAGAGGATGACGACATTGTGGTAACATGCTTAAGCATTTCGTGCTTGATACATGTGCACAAATGGAAAAGCGGCACATATATTAGCATCTTCCAATGGCCCTAGTGGCAAATAATGCATTCAAGTGCACTCAAATAATTAATAAATAGATAAATAGATAAACAAATAAATAAATGTTTCCCCAAAAGGGAAATGCAGCTTTAAAGAGTTTCCTTATCTATATTCTAGCTAATTACCTTTGGCCTGAACTTAATTAGAGAAAGGTCTTAGATTTTGTTAGCTACGCAGCTGCTGAATCAATGGCATCCTGCTATAACATATTTCAACACACGTCATTAATTCTGATTAAAAAGCATCACCCAGTTGTGATTCTTATTAGAACTCTATTAGCATCTCTGCTAATAGATGCCATTCCGTTATTATCATAATTATTGTTATTTATCACTTATGTTACTGCAGCAGTGCCTTGAGGGATCATTCATAAGCCATGCCTTCACTGGATCATTTGCAAATGCAGAATCAAAAAATGTTCCTTGCCCTTAGCGCTTTCCTTGGTAAGACAGCAGATAAAAGATGGAGGAATATAAGGAGACAAAGGGGCCATCTGGGTCAGCACAGAGACATTGTTTTCAACACATCTGGAGCCTAAGTATTGCCATGCTTCCACCAAGCAAAACCAAATAATGGTACCCAAAGTTCAGCACTTGCATCTTAATTTTGGCATTGTCTGTGTCTTCAGATACTGAGGGTGCCATTGCTGGTGGCTCCTGGAGTGGAGACGCATTTCCAGCAGACATGAGCATGGGAATTCAGAAAACATGAATCACATAACAACTCTGCCACCCACTAGCTGAGTGTCTGTGTCCAAGTAAACCACAGCCCTACTTACCTGGGGCTCTCAGGATACCTTCAAGCAATGCCTAAGACAATGAAACTCATTTATAGCAGTGTTAATATAAGCAACTTGTTTCTATATTTGGTCTTATAAATAAGCAATCGAATTTTCAAAGTAAGTGCCACATCCTGAAGCCCCAACACCCTGAGTAGCAAACTTCATATTTGATGTCCCAGCTGTGGGCAACCAGGCAGGGGGACCATGGTCCCTGAATACCCTCTGGAAAGTCAATTGAATAGCTGGCCAGAAAGTCCTACATGTGGAAGGGATGAAGAACAGGTTAGGATGAAATGAGGAAACAGGCATATTTTCAATTAATAAATAGAGCAAGGAATGCAAGAAAAGTGAGTTTGATGAAGAAGGACACCAGCCTCTACTCTCTCTAGCTCCTCTGATCCTCACAACCATCTGGAATCAATCATTTGTCTCTATGAGGCCTTGTAACATTAAGGAGAACATGAGCACTGGTTTGAGGCTTGTGAGATCTTTGCAATCCCAAGACAGAAGGTATCAAAGACATGCAGCGTACTTATTGTTAAAAATGTTTTCATTCCAGATTATAGCGCCGTTGCAAAGAGATCTTGCATTCCTGCATACCTGTAGCCCTGGGCTGTCTTCTTTCCACTAATTCTTTTGCAACTTAGCTTGGAAAATTAATATTTTAAGAGCAGCTAATGCTACTAATTGAACAGGGAAACAGATATGTCAACCTTTGTTTTCTACAGGACTCACTTCAGAAACATGAATGATAAATGCACCCCAAGAGACATTATCATAATCATCACTCCAAATAAATTTTTCAGACAACGGAGTTCATGGCCATCAACTTTCAGTGAGATGCAGAAAACACACTCAGTGCTAAGCTACTTCCTAAACATATGAATACGTATTTTGTCCTGTTGTAATGAACTGATACTCTTTAGGTGAAAAGGACCATGACAAGGTAAAGGCAACACGGAGGAAGCTCAAAGCAAGGAGATATACTGAATTAGCAATCACATCTAGCCTGTGCGTTTACTGTGGAACTCCACATTTAATGTCTCAATAAGACCGCACAGCCAATGGTTCCTGCAACAGCTTTTGGAAGTGAAACAGGAGAGTGGCCCTGCTATCAAAGAATGGCAGATATTTGTTGATGTGGGATGGAGAGTTTTAATTTTCAGCATAAAATGATCCACTGGAGCTGAGAAGAGCTGAAAAAAAATTGCTGGCTTTGTTGTGCCATGAAGCACCAATGATATAAGGTGACTTCTTTTCAAATATATTTCTCCTCTATAACTAATTTAGTATTTTGGGAGGTGTTTCTCTGGGTTGTGTTTTATCAGAGTGAAGCAATGTTCTGAGCCAAATGTCACATCCTACCATACACATATGAGGATCTCTGACGTGGGGTTGGCAGGTTACTAGCTGTGCAGCAGAGACCCAAATCCTGTCCTGAACCCCCAGAAATCCCAGCCTGTCTGGGATTTCACTATGGAGTTGGATCCCCTCCTCTTTGGTGCGAGAGATCCTTGCCCCAACCTTTAAAAATGAATTGTTTTGGAAAAGATGCTTCCCACTCCTCTGTCCCTAATGCTTTTGTCAATAAATAAATAAATTAACTTTTTTTAAAAAGTATTTTTTTTGAATGGAAGAAAAATAGAAAACATTTTTTTTTCTTGAGTTTTAAATGAAGGAGGAAATTTTCTTCAGAAATTACTTGTTCACAACTTTTATATCAGTCCTATTCAAAGACTCTCTACATTGAGAGGCACATAGCTGCTTGCCCAATTACACTACATTTCTTTGTATATTCAGCTGAAGGAAAACATGTTAAATAAATTATTTGTTTCCAGTTACTCACTCAGCTCTAAAAACAAATATGCACACATGTCTTTATATAGACACATAACAGGCAGACTGAAATATTTGCTATTTTAAGAGCTTATTGGGAAAAAACACAGACAAATGTCTCTTCTGATCATGAGCAGGTGTGTCATCACTCCTTGTGCATAACATAGAGGGCAGAAGGTTGTTCCTGTACTACAGGTAACTGAAATAAGATAAAATTGCAAGCCTATAAATATTACTCCATAAACATTGTATTTATTTTAAAGATAAAAACGAAGGTACACACCTGTTATACTAGATCTTTGCCTTCAGAACTGTAATCTATGACTGTGGAGAGATAGTGGTGGTGACTTCCAACAGCTGTGTGATCCTCCTTTCTGACGAGATCTTGTATCATCATCTAAGTAGTGGAGATGAGACTATGAAAGAAATGAGCATACAAAAGAACATTAGTTAATCCTGGAAGATACACACAAACATATTTGTTGTTTCATTATGTTTTGAAGCTGTTTCACTGTGTTTTGGAAAACAAGTTCTACGGTCTCTTTTTCTTAACTTAAAACCCCTTCTTTTTCATACTTCTCTTTGATGATAGTTGCAAAGCAATATTGTCAGGAAGACAGATGCTAGCGTTAAGGACCCAGTTGAACCTGTAGAAATTCCCTACCTGTTGTCCTTAGTGGTCCTTTCCTGCTTTATCATTAATCCAGTGATTGCCTCATTGGCTGCATCTGCTGGCATGAAAACAAGCTAGCATGGTTAATGGCCCCCTCCTGGGACTGGTCAACCCAGGCAATGCCATGGTGGTTAACTCGTCCCTAGGAACCACAGCAGCAGGTAGAGCATTTCACCTGTAAAAAGTCCCGGACAATGATGCACTGATCCACTCTCTCATAGTCAAAAGAGGATATCCCCTCCCAGGAAAAAAGGGAAAAGATTTGGCTTATTGCACTGGATACAACCTTATGCTAACAAAGCCACCTAATTTCCAGCCCTGCTGCTCTGTATCTGCTCATAACTGCAGACCTCACATCATCCCTGTCTGTTTTTCCTGTTTGTTGAGGAAAGGGATAGAAGAGGCTTACCAAGGTCTTGGATTTGCATTAGGTGAAATAATAATGCAAAAATGTAGGGACTTCAGACATCTCTGAACTATTCATATTTCCTCAATCTGCAAAATTGCACTGGAAATTGAAAACCTTCGAGCCTGTCATTAACTCTATGATGTCCTCAAAAGCCTTTTTGTAAATCCTGACAGTGGATTTCTCTCTTTTTGTTCACATACTTTGTTTCAAAAGGCAAAATTTTACTTTGGAAGATAGATGTTGGGCCTCTGAAGTGTGAAAAGAATAAACCAAAAGGTCTTGAAATTTCTTGCTCTTTTTGATTTCAAGAAATAGCCTGACTGATATAAGCTAGGCTAAGCAACAAATGAACTTTAATAATATTTTCTACTTGGTATCTTCACAGCCATCTTTGTTCCAGAGAGAGAGCGTGTCTGTGAAATCCTGGAGTTTACGTTATTTAGCAAATCCCTTAAGCTTATCATGCCTAAACTCATGCTTAAGCATTTTTGTTACGTGTTAATGAGTGCAGATTCAGCAATTTATCTAAGTATTGTCTTAACACTGTTTTCAGTTTTGCAGATTTCCCAGCAGGCTGACGGCCTTCTCTAACTGACCTGGCTTCTGGTTCATAAAAAAGGAAAAGCAATAAACAGGGAAGCATTTATTCCCTACGGCAGAAAAGGCCACCGTCATCTGAGCAATTGTTACTGGCTTGACTGAGCGAGAACTGGTAACTGCCCTGGCAAGAAAATCCTTGGGAGTCTTTACCATGACAGGGCTCAACGCTGTCTCTGCTAAGACCTCTCAGCCTCCCACGCACACACGTCTACATGCTTTTTCTTGGCCTTTCAGCCCAAAGAGAAGGGCTGAAAGCCCTGAGCAGCACTTTTTATGCAAGTGATTTCTGACACTGCAGGACATGGAAGTTTACTTCGCCAGTCGGTATCAAATCCTAACACCTTCCCTCTGGGTGTCCTGTCCTAACTCCGGCCAACTCAGAAATGGAGTAAAATTATGTCATAATAAAAACTAGTATGAGCACTGTCAGAGGGCTAGTAAAAAAGTTCTTACAATACTTTAAATTGATTCCCACCTGGGTCAAGCTTGGAGAAGCTCAGAAGAAGATGACCCACATCTTACAGTCCTGCTTGAAAAGGTACAGCTGCTCTGAGTCCAAGAAGGATTTTACCTGAGGCTTCCCCATCTTCTTAGTGAATGAAGCTGTCTCATTTTACTCTCTTGGTGCTGAAAGGGACATGGCAAAAGGAGCAAAGATGATAGGAGAGCCTCAACTGGCTTTTACCATATCCCGTAATGGTCATTTATGAAGATGGTGAAGTGGACAATTACAGGACAATTACAAATACAATTAGAGATAACCTCTCTAACAGATATCTTCTGACCCACGTCTCATTGATGACGTTTCAGTACAAGCATAACACCTTGGCTTAAAGCAGGGGTAAGTACTTCTCTACTGAGAAGCACAAGTACTTTTGCACAGGGAAGATGACTAGAGCAATAACAGCTTGGAGACCTGCAGCAAGACAGACTGGAGCTTCTGAGCCCTGGTGGCAATGGCTGCGCGACGCCCAGGCCAGGGCTTCCCTCCCTGCAGGGCTGCAGGCGGGTCCAGCAGATGAAGCCTCCCCAGTTTATAAGGATCCAACACTGCTGCTTTTCTGATATTTTTAATGGAGAGGCAAACCCTGCAGAGTTGGGGGATTTCTTTCCTTTTCCTGTATGAGAAATTCAGGGAGGATGATGCAAAAAATCCTAGGCTGAGATTCCTCTTCCCATCCAAGCCACCTCCTCCCTATACAAGGGAAGCCCTTGAGTGTAAATCTTTCCATTTATGGAGTGACAACAAGGAGAAATTTCCCCTGAGCTGTCTAAATGTACAAGCAAAAGTTTCCTACCTCTGAGGACAAATCAGACCATAGACAGGCCAGGAAAGAAGATCTTGTGGTTAAAATTCCAGCCTGAGACTCTGGATATTTCGGCTTATTCCTTGCTCATTATTCATTTTCTGCATGATATTGGAAAGGCCACTTAAACTTGCTATGACTAAGTTCACCATCTGTAAAAGATGCATAACCATATTTCCTTTTCTCTGTTTTGCTTATTAGATTGTAAATTGTTTGGGTCATCTCCCAGTACTAAGAGGTATTTAGTCATAAGAGCAATAAAATAACACTCTGAAAGATAAAAAAAAAAAAAATCTGCTAGAAATGCATAATCTCTGTCATTCCCAGTCATCACTATGGCTCTAAGTCCACCGAGAATGAACTGTCCGGCAGCTCCTGGCCGTCCTGGCAGCTCTGAGGACTGCCCTGACCTGAGGAGTTCGAGTGGGGCACCTGCGATGAGAGGACAACACTGGTGGTTTATCAGGCTCCGTGCAATGCTCTCACAGGTTGCAAGACAGGTCTGGTGAACTGTATGCACATGAGGAGATAAATGGAGTATTCATCATATCTACAAAAAAATGTAAGTTTTAAAAGGACATAGTGTAAAACCATGTTTCAATCAGGTATCAGTGCCAGATATCTGAGGTACTGGCATTTCCATCTTAACCTGGCATTTTTCCAGTCTGAAACACTATATACGTGGAAAATCTGTGTGAGTGTATGTGCATACATATACGTGTGTGTGTGTGTGTGTGTGTGTACGCACTAAAATTTTCTCTTCTACGAAGAAACCATATCTAAAAGGTCTTGGAAACAATGAATGAACTCTTAAAACCAAAGAACCACATTAATTCCTTGAAGTCAATTGAGTTGGACACAAGCTTAGGAAGGGATCCAAAACCTCTGTGAATTCAGCAGGACTGTACCAGCAATGTCTTCACTCATTTATTGAGGAACTCTCCCAGAATGACCCTGCACAAGGTGACATGAGGCATTTCAGTACATCTGATACAAAAGAAAGAAGAATATTCAAAATGAAGTTAGTGAATAGAGAAATAATTCTTAAGTATTAGGCTTTCAGAAGAGTACTGAGACCTGGTAGCATTTAGAACAGAATTAATTGGATCAAAGGCAAGATTTTACACTATAAATGACCCAGAATTTCTTTGGATGGTGAGTTCATGAAACCAAGGATGAAATATTTGACAGCTGGGGGCAAAACCTTATCTGCTAATAAAATAGGGCTTGAAATGCATCTTCCAGGGAAGGTTAACTTAAACAACAGTGCTACCACCTTTAGGAAATATTGCCAGGTTGCAGTTTGAGCTCTGTAATACAGTAACAGTACACTAATAGCACAGGTTTGGCAAAAATATGAGCAATTCCATGAAAATCTCTGCCTTTTTCACTACTGTTTTGAAAATTCATCCTATAGAAATATATTGTTATGTAAATACATGTTAGCCTAGCCCCATATATATGCTTAGGGCTAGGGACACAGTCTCCATCTCCCAACCGATTATGGTAAATTGCTGAAGTGCAATAAATTAATCATATGCATGAACCCTCTTTGATGAATGACCTCTCATAATTATTATTTTTCCTAAGGAGACTTCAAGACTAGAAATTTAATCATAAACAATGAAAATCCAGCGAACAATTCCTTGTAGCCCCAGATGTAAAATTTTGTATCTGTGGTTATATTGTAAGTAGAAAACACCATATTACATTAATTAGCAGAAGCTTTTGTGGTTGATTCATTCCCTTGGCAATCCACATGTATGGTGCCGTAGGTGTAAGACACACAAGATGCTGTAGTAAACCATCCGCTGCGAATACCTACTGCTGTTGTTCAGCAGTGCCTTTTACCCAAGCGACAGAAATGTGACTGGATCCGAGCCCCTGCCAGTGGAGGTCKGCCCTTTCAAAGGAAACCTCGGCCATCGAGGCACTCGCTCCTTCCCGCAGCAGTAAGGAGCTCGCTCACTTTTACATCTGAGCTGGAGCAATTTCCCTCCACCCCCAGCGGAGCAATCATTTCAGCAGGAGCAGCATACAGCTTGACCTGGTTTGATGTCTGCAGACCCAGACCCTTGTGCTCCTGTCCCCACTGACACCGGGTCAAGCGGCAGCCAAGAGCATTTCTTGCTGCAGCCGRTCTCACCCCCCCCGTGCCATGGCCAAGCCTCCCGGTGCAGGGAGAGCTGGGAGGGAGGGAGAAAATAGTTCTCTAGCCGAAGCTGAAAGAGGAAGCTTTTTCTCACCCAAGGCATGAGAAAGCTGTAAAACAGCACGGTATGTGTGGGAAGGAAATGGAGCCTGACGGGTTTGTATCATGAAAGCACCAAGCGTAACATATTAAAAGATTTTGCTATTACTTAGCACAGCTGTAGCACAAAGATACTGGCAGGGTGGGAATCCCAGGTCTGACCATGCCGCTGTAGCGCGGGAGAGAGAACCAGACCTGATCATCTGTGTGCATGTGTGTCTGTGTGTGATATATGTCAGGGCTCTTTCAGAATTCATGCACTGTTTGTTCAGCGTTCCTCTCCTCCGCTCCTCTCAGAAAGGGGAAAAAAAAGAGAAAGGGAAATTTATGTGTCCGTGAGGCCTTTTTAAACAGASAAGGTAATTACCTGTGTATGTCTACTATACGCAGAGCTGTTCCAATCACCACAAAGCATGATTGCCAAACTATAATTAACTGAAAAAAAAAAAAGCCCAATCACCCAACCCTGTTTAAGTAACTTTAATGCAGGGACATGGACCAAAAATTTCTACTGTCAATCCCTCCATGCAATGTCAGTGAGAGGGCTGGAGGCCAAGAGCAGGGCTTCACCCTGAAATACATATCCTTGGCTTTTCAGCTCCCTGTGTCAAAAATTCTTAACGCTRTAGTTTTTTTAGAACTAGTCTATTATGGAGAGTTACTAAACATACATCAGCAGCCCAACAGAGCACTAACAGGAGTATGCGGCAATCAACTAAATGGACCGAGCGAAAGCCGGSAGGAAGATAGTGTGGGAGAATTTTAAGTGAATTGGTGTGTTCATAAAAAATGACAAATGGCCCAAAAGACTCAAGGTCCCTGTTCATTCAGGAAAGACAGAGAAGCAGTGCAAGCTCTGGGGGCGGGTGGTTAAAGTGTGCTGGGGCTGCAGAGCCTGTGGAGTTCCCAGGGCACAAACCCCCCTTTTCCTCCCCACTCCTGTGCAGGTGTTGGGCTAAGCACAGGCATTTTTCGAGACTGAGCTCTGTGGCCTGTTTCTCTCTCTTCACAACTGTCTCCCGGGGAAGAAGATGCATCAGCAGGAACTAGACATTTCCCCCAGTCAGTAGTACCAACACCACAGCARTGGTGCAGCCATGGGAGCCCCAGCTCTTTCCCTTCCCATGGCTGTTCCGGGCCCCTCCTGGCAACGGAAGGAGTAGCTGGTCCTCTGCCCTCATTTCTGCCTCAGGCCCCAAATGCTGCCAAGGCAAACCCTGGAAATACAGGATTCAACACCTGCTGAGAGGGCAGCTCRTTCCCAATAGCCCCTCCGTAGCCCACCACAGCCTCCAGCATCATGTAGTGCAGGAATAACAGAGCAGTCTTTTGTTGTTTTTCCCCYCTTTCAGGTCTGCCCAGTTTAGTTTTTACAGCTTCAGATGGGCTTTAGTTTTGTTTCTTGTGCCTCCGCCATCCGTGCCCAGAGAAAGCAGGAATTCAGCAGGCTGCATCCCTACTGCCCGTAGAGAAAGGGTTCAGCTGGAGCCCATTCTGACCCAGTCTCTTCCCACTTCTCCTCCTCTTCTCCTCCTTCTCCATTGAGGAACTGWTGCAAAGCCAAAGCCAGCACATATGGGGTGGATAACAAGGGAGCCTGAGCCGCGGTGCGCTCAAATCCCAACTTGATGTGACAGGTCAGACAGAGTGTCATTCACAAGCCTAGAGCTGAGGACCTCCAAGACTGCAGAGAGCGTATCCAGGGAGAGAGAGGTTGCCTGGAAAAAAAATCTTCTTCCTGCTCAGCCCTGCTCTGCCCTTCTCATACGGCATCCCATCTCCCCAAAACAGCAGAGGCTGTTCCAGGGCAAAGCCACACCAGAGCAATGTGCACCATACAGACTCCACTGGAGACTGGCAACATGGGCAGATGCCTGCAACCATGGTTCCCACCGCTCCTCACACAGCACCAGGAACTGCTCCACAACCTGCCACCAAGAATCCTCGGGGGTTTGTGGAAACGTAGCTGCCTAGAGAGGAAAGATGYCCATGAAGCATTGGGTGGAGGTTGCTAGTTAATGGAGCCCTGTGAGAGAAGTACTCATACATCCATAGGCTCAATACTGTCACCGTTCAGAGGCATTGGACTGGACAGGYTGTTACCGTTGTCATTACTCCAGTAGCACTGTGCTAGGCACTTTTCAGACCCATTGGGATAAATGATCATGGCCACCATTTAGTTTTGTTTAGAAATACACATACCTACAATAGGATAAGTCAGTTGCTGTACAAAGCTCATACTGTTGGACACCAGCCAACATACTGTACTGACAGAACAGCCATGCCAGCTCTCTTTGCAGACAAGAGAGCAGTRGCAGCAAAGCCAGGTCACTACGGCTTGTTCCGTGACCCATATCCAAGAATCCAGCACCTGGGGAGAATTACAGAAGACCAGAGCAGGCAGAAAGAGAAACATCTCATTTCCCCAGCCCCACCCCCATGTAATTCCACAGAGCTTGAAATCAATTTGTCCTGACTTCCACAAGCGTGGAAGGAGAATCAGGAGTCACATATCTATTTATTATAGTGCTAAAAAGGAAGAAATCAAGCAGATGATAAAGCAATGGCTTTTTTTTTTTTCTTTCTCCAGCCCTGAAGTTATTGGGACATGCATTCAAGGAAATCTCCAGAGACACCCCAGTCCTGCAGTTGACTTCCCCCATTGAGCAGATTGCTTAGTTGCATTTACACTACCTGACCCAGTTTTCATCTCCCTGTTTGAAGAGAAAGCAAAATCATACAGAAAACCGAGCACAGCCCAGATGCACTTAGAGAGGCTCTGGACTGTGAATCACACTGAAAGGAAACTTGCGGAAAAGAGAGACCTCATTTTACCCAGTGTACAGAAGGGACTGGTATATTATTTGCTTTCTCAGTGACTTAACTTCCCCCCTGCCTTCCTCCTCACACCAGATTTCACCCTCACTAACTAGGTTATAACCACACACGCCTGTAACTTCATGATTGTTGTAGGTCAAGGCAAGCTGTGTGTGAGTAAATTATCGTATACACTATACACTTACTTCTATCAGGGAAGGATGCTTAACGTCGAGATGTTTGTCTGCAAAAACCCCAAAGTCATCTGCCAAAATGAGAAGTCTCTCAAAAGTTAAGGTCACTGGCTCCAGCATTGGAAACCTGGATATCCCACCACTTCACACATCTCACAACCTTTTCTGTGGCTGAAGATCCAGTCCCCAGGCTTTCAGCTCACAGCTAAGTGCACATACATTCATTTTGAGAGGGTCATTGGCCAGAAAGATCAGCTTTCCCATCAATTTATGCAAGCCATACCAACCTCCACAAACCTAGAGTAAATTTACTCCCGAGCCTTTTCCCACATCATGCTTTCTGACTGGTCTGACCACAGCCTGAGGGACTGTTCCCAAAGTTCTGCATAACGAATGTCATAATATGGGCTTACAATTGAGAATGAGAATTAATGGACTTGGGCTCAAATGAGAAATAACTCCCAGTTATCTCAGGAGGAAGAGCTCCACTTCACATATGTGTGTGTGGATACATGTGAACGTGTGCTCGCCCATGCACGTGACAGACCAAATTTTGCCTATTTGCAACCAAAGCAGACAAATTTCAGGCAGCAAGTTTCTCCCTCTACCTTGTGTGATATGTACAAAACACATCATAGTGTCCTATTTTCCCTTGCATTTTTAAAAGTGAGAGCTCTAGAGTAATTTAATGTCCCCATTTACCACACCTTTTATTGAATACAGAAATCAATAACAAACTGCTGGTCAATAAAGAGCTTCTTATGGAAGGCAAAAGCTCCTTGCAGGTGCTAAAAAGGAAAAAATAGAGGAATAATTAATATGTGTTTGACAGTGGCCACTGGGCTGTAACTAATAAGGGGAATGTATCATCTGTTAGGAGAAAGTTTTCATTTCACAGCTGCCTTGAAGACCTGGGGACATTTCTCCAGCTGTCTGCAAGAGCCAGGCATAGGTAGTTACAGTCTCAGATGGATGTTTTAGCCGAGCAAGGAAAACTTTTTTGCATCTCTTTGAAAGTAGTTATTGCTTACACAGAATTGTTTCCTCCAGTCCCCAGCAAGTCAAAAAGGGGCTTTTAATTCCTGAGAAGTAGGATTCAGATCCTAATGCCTTCATCATCATGTGGCTGCATCCGTTGTCTCATCAGGGTTTAGATCCTGCTCCCTCACTGACACAGATATTCTGACCTTTACTGCGTGATTTAAAAGCAGGTGTTAACTGCAGGTTATCACCTGTGGTTTGGTGGTCTTGGTACCATCCAGCAGAACAGGTTGATGTAAGCCCTGCCCAATTCATCACAGAAGTGATTTCCTCCTACCCTCATTGAACGGGAGGGGACCCTGGTCACCCCCGACAGGCTGGCTTCAGCTCATGGGAATAAAGCAAAGGGAGAGGAAGAAAAATGTTACGGTGGGTAATCTGTAAAATAAAAATGCCCATAAAAACTGATCCCTCAAACTGATGGAGGAATAAATGCATCAACTGACAATCACAAATGAGTTATTCCATTTTTAGGAACCTCCCCTATTCCCTCTGGTTTCCGAATCCTGCAGTGAAGAGCGCCGGGTAGTCAGGGTACAGCAATCACCACTGCCCAACCTCGCTTTAGTGACCTAGAGATCTAAATGGCGCTGAATTCACAGAGACCCAGGTGCTGTGCACAATCTTTATTTAGATAGATTATAACCTGATTTCTTTTTTTCCAGATGAAGACAGAAAGATGAAAGAAGAGAATTGCTCCAGGAAACAGTGAGTCTACAACGCAGATTTCAAATCCTTTGCCTTGCCAGCCAGGCTCTACCAGTAAGGTTTTGTGGACATATTCCTGCTGTGTTATATCACTATCCAAACAATTCAAATGCACCTTCTGCCTTCTTTTGCTCCATAAGCTTTTCTTTTCTCCTTCAGTGTTATCATATTTTAGTTAGAAGTGATCAGTCTACATTATCCCATTGTTCTGACCCCTCAGGTGCCTCAGCTATTAGATTATATTTCCCCATCCGTGAAGACAAGGATACCGATATTATCTAGACATCCACCCTGATGAACCATCTACCACTATGAGATCACCTTGAGGGAGGAGGCATTTAAAATGCCCAAGAATGAAATTTAGAGGGAAAAAAAGATAGCCAAAAAGAAATTAGGTGTTTGCCTGCATGGGCTACAAGTCCATGGAATAACAGCCTTCAGTAAAGATTACCTCCTTCCTACAAGAAGTTGCTGCTGCTGTTGTTTTTATAGAAGTGAGTACGAACAAAGGACTGAGCTGTTCAGGTAGGAGAAATAATTGAGCCTGTAATCAGTTATATGTGTCCAGATGGAGGCTCATTAGCTTTTCAGGCGACATACATTAAAATTCTAACAAGTTCATACCAAAGTCCAAACAACACAAACACCTCCCCAGCATGTCTGTGGCCTATAAGGATCCCTTTTAACCCTCACCGCTGTAGTGTTTTAGTTAGAGGCAATGAGGAGAATGCTCCAGCTCTGAACCCAATCCATACACAGCAGCRATGCGAAGGCGTCAGGATGTAAACAGACTGACACTTGGTATATTTAGGGTTTAATCTATATGTAAATTTCCTGAACATACTTCAATAAAAAATCATTCACAAAAATTTACGTTTACAACTTTGGGTGTGATTCTTTATGTCTTTAACTAATGGTCTCAGATCTGTACTGTTGTATTTTATAACGCAGAGCTGATAGATCGTTTGAACAGGAGCAGAACGGAACATTTCCTTTTGTAAAAACAAAAGAGACCTGAGAGATTTTGTTAGATGACTAACAAGCTGTGATAAGGAACACACGACCTCTACTGAGTGTAAGTCTCTTGTGAGCTAGGCATCTGTGAACTGATGCAGGAAAAATATAAGAACAGCATGGACGTCCAGCTTAGCTTTTACATCATGTGGCTTGCTGAACTCTTCCAGTTTGCCTGCTTCATCTCCAGCTGTTTATTAATATGAGGTGGATAATCCACTGCTTCACATATGTTACATGTGAAGGGTAGGTCATTATTCCAAGTACTGGGACTGACTCCCAAGAAGCTGTTGAGCTCTAAATTCAAACCACTGGGTATTTCCCACCTGCTGCTAAACATCATCTGGACTATACATATTAGAGTTGGAATTTTAATATCAATGATGGAGGTGAAATGAGTCGTGACCTGCAGAAAGCTTGAATCATTGTCCATACCAGCAGTGATATAATGTGAACAGTTAAAAATAATTCCCAGTATGGATATAAGAAACACTATTACAGTTCGGACCACAGTTTGGTCTCCCTCAGTTTCTGGTCTCCACCAGTGGCCAGCAGCAGATGCTTATGAAAAGATCAAGAATCAGAGCAAGATCAGTGATTGTTCCTGAGACTGGACTCTCACTCTTTGTAAGCAGYGGCTGAGTAAATCCTCCAGTCAGCACAAAATTGCTTGGGTTTTGTTGGACTACTTCATCCTTTAGCCTTACTCAAAATGTCTGTGCTTCGTTTAAAAAAGGTTGCAGCGGGTGTCTGTCCGAGGTCATCCCAGCCCATGAGATGTTTCAACCTAGTTGATGCAAACTTCTGCGATGGTAGAGGGACCAGCTGACTGTGCAGTAAACACCAGCCTTCAAAGGCTCCTCCAGCACCCAGCTAACAACCTGGTGGTTCTACCCAACCCCAGTGGAAGGGTGTGGGTAGGAGATCCTATCTCCCCTACATCTCTGAGTAAGCTTCTCCATCTACAAGTGACAGGAGGTTCCCCAAGGACTAAGTTGCTTCCACATTCAGGTGCATCTGTATGTGGGGAAGGGACATACCTGTGTAGCCTGTGCCACCTGCAGCACCCCAATCCTGGGATCCACTCCACACATACACGCAGCAGCCCCCATCATCCTGACTCCCATGGAGAAGAGGTGCCACCACTGTGTGGAGAAGATGGTGCCAGTGTATTTAAGTCATGACTGTGACTAACCTGGGGCACTCAGGAGAGCTTCCTAGCCTATGCCCCAACTCAGTGTCAGCACACACCACTTACCTCTCCCTGTCTCTCAGCCCAGTTGTCCTTTGAATAGGCACAGAGACAGCAGGGACGCACCAGCTGGGTCCCCAGTTTGCAGAATCAGAGACAAGGACTTTGGAGACCTCTGTGTAGATCACCTGCCCCACAGTCCAAACACAGACTGCAATTACTTGAAGATTTGCAGAAAGTGGGAAACAAAAATATCGTGGAGCTCCATAGCTCCATGTGAACCAAGTGAACTCTAACCAAACCAGTGTCAGGCCAAGAGCATTCCCAAAGACACATTCAGCACCATCAGCAGGAGCTGACACCTCCAGAAGATCTCGCTAGACTGAGTATAAAAGAACCAATTTGCATTAGAGACATCATATTRAGGCCAGAAAAGGGCCTTAAAAAAAGACATAGGTCGCTACCTCCCCTAGTTCCTCCTACAATGAGAACAATAACTCTCCAAGACAGCCAGCCTTGATTGAAAGTCTTCAAGCAATGGAGATTCATCATTCCATTAACTCTCACAATTTCTCATTTCCATGGCAGCAAAACAGTAGTTTTCATGCAAGCTGAGAAGCAGGCAAGTTGAAAGGAAATGCTCATACATATAGAAGGAATGAATCACGAATACTCATACTTAATATCCGTTTAAATCTCTCACACTAACATGCAGGTTATAAACAAGAGACCTAACAATTTTCAGATCTTTATCTAGATGAAAAAATGTTCTTTTTAATCTTAAATCCTGATTAATGTATGAAATGCTAAAAACATATACTTTTGCGTATAACCAAGCCATTCATATTCAGATGGTTTAATTGCCTAGTTCAGTAGGAGCTGCATTAGTTAGCTGCATGTAATTTTCAGACTATTTTATTCATACTATGTTTGTAGAAAGACCGAAAAAAATTGATTATATGCACTTTGATGGCTTTGTCTTAGAAAGTACGAATATTTACATGCCATATCTGATTAAAAATTTACCAGTTAGCAATACTGAATTGGGAAAATTTAAACATAATTTCAAGGCAAAATACATGAAGAGTACATGTAGGTAAGTTAAGAGCAAACCTGTTGCAAGCAAAATCAATAAAAATATTCATTAAAAACCTTGGCTGTTCAGAGTTAATGGTTCTCTTAGAAGGCTCTCAAACACCTTAAGGGGAAGACAATGCACAATGAAGACATTTAATTAACCTTAACTCTGACCCCCATAGCAATAGCATTCACGTATCTTGCAATCATTATTTCTTTCCTACCTGCTATGTACCTCTGAGAGCACACTTTCTCATCACCTTCTCATCACACAGATCTTTCCATGCTTTTCTAAATTTCTCCAAGATAAGCACAAGGGACACAATGAAATCACATAAGGAAGCATAGGCAATAGAATGAGATTAGAGATAAACATAGATGGAGATCATCCCTTCTGCTGGGATGGGAAAATCTTCACGATATGAGAAGATGATCTGTAGTACTACAAATGCAGTTATTCCTCTCCCCTGGCTATATCACAACAGCAGATCAATGGACAGGGGGGAAGAGTTATAGGGAGAGGCAACCTTTTATTTTTCTCACAAGAGAAATTACATGATTCTGGGAATGACTGCCAGACCACCCGCTTGCCTTGATTCTCTGTTTGTAAGAAATAATAACCAGGGCTTTCCCATGGACACCAAAGCAGCAAGCCCTGTGGAGGTAAGGTGAAGGATGGGAGGAAAAGACTGGTTCAGGCTCCTTCTCAGGAAACTTCCCAGGTTTCTGCTAGCACTCTTTGTAATCTCTCCCACACCGACACTAACCATGATGAGAACCTCAGACTGGGAGTTCTTAGAAATTTATTCACTAAAAGCTTTTCAACTCACCTTCCAAATGCCCAGCGAATTCACACATGAGTGTCAAGAACTCCTGAAAAAATAGCTGTGCTGGTTTTGGCTGGGATAGAGTTAATTTTCTTCATAGTAGCTAGTATGGGGCTATGTTTTGGATTTGTGCTGAAAACAGTGTTGATAATACAGGGATGTTTTTGTTACTGCTGAGCTGTGCTTACACAGAGCCAAGGCCTTTTCTGCTCCTCACCCCACCCCGCCAACAAGGAGACTGGGGGTGCACAAGAAGCTGGGAGGGGTCACAGCTGGGACAGCTGACCCCAGCTGACCAAAGGGATATTCCATACCATATGGCGTCACGCTCAGCATATAAAGCTGAGGGAAGAAGAAGGAAGGGGGGACGTTCAGAGTGATGGTGTTTGTCTTCCCAAGTAACCGTTACGCGTGATGGAGCCCTGCTTTCCTGGGGATGGCTGAACACCTGCCTGCTGATGGGAAGCAGTGAATGGATTCCTTGTTTTGCTTTGATTGTGCATGCGGCTTTTGCTTTACTTATTAAATTGTCTTTATCGCAACCAATGAGTTTTCTCACTTTTACCCTTCAGATTCTCTCCCCCATCCCACCGGGCGGAGTGTGCAAGCAGCTGTGTGGGGCTTAGTTTCTGGTTGGGGTTAAACCACGACAATACCATTTAGAAAAAGAAAAAGGCTAAGGATTTTAAGAGGTGAATGAGAGATGCCTGATTTACATACAGAATTTCTCAGTGTTCGCAGGGGTCTATGAGGACACACTGGTTTAATGGAAAGGGAAAGGAACCCCACACTTCAGAGAAATTCCCGCGATGGGAGGGGATGTAGGAAAAGAGTCATTTCCTTGCCCCACAAGGAATACTCACAAAGGAAGCCAGCCAGGTCTTAAAAAGGCAGATCTGCTAAAGATTGACATGCATTAAGCCTTGAGCTGTACTGAATGAAGAGCAAAAAAACACAACTGAAAGGTGTATTTGGAAGTTATTTGGAGAAGACGACAACTATCTCTTCTGCACCATAACAAAACAGACTTCCTAAGACAGTATAGTTATGGGAAATAGTGCCATAAAAGGAATGGAGACCTTTACTCCCCGTTTAGGAGAGTAAAGTTTGGTGTAACCTGGATTCTTTTTCCTTGACTTGCAAAGACAGTATACATTCTCTGTACTAGGTGGTAACTGAGAAACTAAACCAAAAATCCTCTTAAGTCAATGAAGAGGCTGCCATTGACTTTATGAGACTATAAATCCAGTCCCAAAGAAGATAAGTGCAATGTGTGTACTTTCTGTCATTGATAAATGATGGAACTGAGAAGAGCTATTTTCTAGCCATAAYCAGTTCCTTTGAATTCAGCCAAGTGCAACTCATGGTGGAAAGCAACGTCCTCTGAAATGCAGCCTCTGCCAGGGCAGGACATGGATTTTTTTAAACAGCACGGTACAGCAGCACAATCTGCTTTAGAGGCGAAAGCAGCTCAAGCACTCACACATTGGCAAAGGGCATGTACCATTAGCTGGCTGATCCCCCAGCCCATGATTGCCCAAAGATGTATGAGTATGTTTTAACATCTGGAAATCTCAGAACAAACATAAKTGCTTGCACAGCCTCTCCCAGGCTACCTGGAATTCAGCCTCAACAGAGATTATATGGTTCCTTCAATCACCAGACCCACTCCTTYGGAAGATGCTAAGATGAAGTCAGCTCAATCCTGTTTCACTTATGAGATTTGATGTGATGATAGGCTAAGGCCTTACAACCTGAGGGCAATGGCCTTTTGCATCCACATACGAAGCAAAATATCTGAACTCATTACTTGCTGGAGCAGACAGCATCTGTTATAGCATGTCATCGTGCAGACTGTCAAAATAAATGACTTGGAAAGATCAATACTGGTAAAGGATACCAGGGGAGAGGCAGACAGATGGCTTAGATGGGAAAAGCCAAACTCTTCATCAAGGCTCTGATTTGTGCTTATAGTGTCTTGGCTGTTTCCTTAGACCTGACTTTTCAAAGACTCACAGACCTGCCTGCATAGACAGACCTGCCTGCAGGTGAACTTAGAAAGCAGGAAGACATAGTCCAGGCCCTGTCTGTGAGAGCTGTAATGTCACTGCTGTTGTTTCACTGGTAGAAACTAAGCCCTACATTTAACTCCAACACCCAGGCTTTGACTGCGCTTGCTGAGAGTGAGTCTAGTGGCACATCACAGCAGTAAGTTTGGTCCCTTTCTTTGAACCAGACATGGAAGGGTCAGGCAACACCCCTGGCCTGAATTACCCGCTCTTGAACACCCATCCACGTATCCGGGGTGTTAGACCAAAACTCAGTGACTGCGAGAACTTTTTGATTGAACTGCAGAAGAATCTATCTGGCAGCAGACATGAATGACTTTCTGATAAATACTCCCTCCCTGCCCTTTGAAATCCATATGCCGCTGATAGCCCAGCTATTGAGTCGTATTGGAAAAGAGTGGAGACTTTTTGCTCTGCCAGCTCTTGCTTCGAGCCTAACTGCTAGTTCAATGCTGCTATGAACTTTTGCCTTCTTGCATGCAATATTTTGCTATCCAAAGCAGGAAAAGCATGAGAAAAAAAAAAAAAACATCCTAGAGGGAAATTAGCATCTGGCAGCCTAATAACCCATTCTCCACAGCACATGCAGGGTGGTGTAATTAAAGCCATAAAATATTCAGAATTGATTTCTGCATTTGGAAGATACACTCGCAACATAACTAATGGTGGTTGCTGCTGTGCGCCTGAGAGAGGTATTCTCCCCCAAAAGGCTGTTCTCCCTAGGAAGCCTGCTGGTCCCATCCTGCCTTTCCCGGGGGAGATGAAGGTCAGGTAACCCAGGCAGCAAATACATTCAGTTCCTGCCCAGCCCCAGCTCAAGCAGTTACGGCTCAATGCTTCAAAATTTGAGCTGGACTGTTCTCCTGCAAAAACTTCCTTGAGCACATTTATGCTGTCACCCAAACGCACACCCCAGCCTAGCAGCATGTCCTGCAGCAGTACCGTGCCGACGCACAGCAGTGACCAGCCCCTGCTCACCCACTTGGCTGAGACCGAACTCATCAGCAGAGCAAGGGGCACCCAGACGCTGGCAGATTGATGAGTTGTGCCTACAGATTCACAGTGCTTGTGCAATTGGTCCCGGTTCCCATGAGGCTGATGATTTACCGATGCACCTCGTGGCACAGTGAAGTTTGCAAGTCTCCTCCTGCCCTGCCAATATCAGCGCTGCTTTAAACTGCCCATCTGCGATTTCCCACAGACAAAAAGACTGCCCCCACCAGGGATTTTGTTTTGATGGTCTTGGTTTTGTTYGATAAGTGTGAAAGTCTCCTCCAGTCTGCCGTGTTCCCTTTAAAAGCAGAACAAGCTCCCTAATTTAGAAAATTTTAAAAGAAGCRTGGGAAGTCAAGATGAAAAACCTTTTAAGCAGAGGTCATTGGCAATTGTGTTTTAAGCTGTAAAGTAAACAGAAGGCATCCGATCTGCTTTAAGAAGAGCTTTTTAAACTCTTTTTTTTACATTTTTGCTCCTCTGCTTTCTACCCCTATTCCAGCCACGGCAGTGACAGCTATGCCAGGTCTCCCCCACCACGCTGCCAGGCAGGGTTACGAAACCAGTGCTCTCCTTGCAGAGCCAAAGCAGGTACTTCCCTGTGTGTGCTGGCCTGCTTAAGAAAAGAGGGGAGGGGAGGTGGCTGCTGCAGCCAGCAATGCTGCCATCACAAAAGAAATAGGATCTATCTTGAAACACTTTGGTAGGAGATCTCCAGGCTGATGCCTCCTGCCAATCCTCCCTCCACCTCAACGTAAGAAAGAAGATGAGGAGCCCTATAGCCAGGACCATCTCTGCTGCACTAGACCTGCTGCAGAGCAGCAGTTATCCCAACCTATTATGTGGAACAAAACCTGTTACCAAAACCMTGGACATCAGAGCCAGCAACTGCAAGAGTTTACTTTAAAACCCAGTAGTTTCTCCCACTATATTTCATTATGAGAACCAGAAAATCTTCTGCTATGTGCCATGCAGCCTGAGGTCCACCCTGCAGCCATCTCTGAGCTAGAACAAAACTATTCCCACAATTCAGCTAAAATTTGCTTCTTGTCCTTTCAAAAAAAAAAATAGCTGTCTTGTAGAGAACATGGGATGACTCCCCTTGATTTACAGCTACAGTCTTTAGGAGATGTAAGAAATAATAATGACCTGCTTCTGAAATGTCTTGCTTCTGAAAGCCAAAAACAATCTGAATAAAAAATTCATTGATCAATATTCTCCCACTATTTTTTGCCAATTAAGCCTGTAAGCGAGTGTACCTTAAAAAATACGCCAGAGCAAAAACTTCATGGGCTCAGCCTTAGCTGTTCACCTGTGAAAAATAAAATCTGCTTAATTTTTATGTGATAATAATTATGTAACTTATTTTTGGAAGTAAATAATTCAGCAAGGATGAGATGCACAACACAGAAGAATGGGCTGTGCCCGTGTTTTGCCTACTCATGAGGAACAGTTTTCTGTCCCTTTGAACGCCTGCAGCACTAGCATTAACCTCTGCAAGCGTCTTGAGAGGGAAATAAAAGAGAGCCCTCCCAGCAAAGCTAAATTCCACTGCCAGCTCACATTTGTTTYTTTTTATCTATACATTTGTCTAATTAAGAAGATATAGTGCCATTTTAATTTTCATATAAACTCTTAACTTCAATGGGGATGCATTCTGCAAACCAAACAAGGATTTATTAAGATAATAAAGCAAGCACTTCATAAAAATTTAAATGCCTGCTACGAGCATCTTTTTCGTGGAACTAAGAGGCCAAGAAAATCTCTTCAACTGGGGGAGGGATCTGCAGTAGCAAACAGCTTCAGCAAGCCCRTGCCCAGGTGCATGCGTGAAGTCCATGTGCACAGAGGTGGCTTCCCATGTCTGAGGTCACTCACCCCCACGACGCGGAGGCTTCGGTAGGATTTTAGCTGTGTGCCAGCTTTGCACCTTTTCAAACACAAGGGTGCACTGGTTCAAATTAATTGATTCATTTACAAGGACCTCGGCTAGGGGGGAAAGCATATTAGTTTCCCTTGCTTGTGCTGCATCATCTGTTTATAACAACATAGTTAATCAAAGGAAGGGGAGATTAAGATCTTTTTTTGCTAGTGTGGCAGGAAAGACCATGAAGCTTTAATTGACCCCTTGAGAGACAAAGTGAAAAGCTAGTGGAATGAGTTGAATTTTTAACACAAAGTCACGTTTTCCTTCCAGTTCTGCTCTGGAGACTTTAAAAAAGGGTCGTGCTCCCAGCTCCCGGCTGTCCGGGGTGCAGCTGCTGTAGCACCTCCTTACCTGAACCGTTTCAGAAGCAATACAGATATTAATATCTCAGGGTAATGGCTCACAATAATCCCTTAGAATCCATAATTGAAAAAAATGGCCACTGCTGACTAATGATTTTGGAGGCTGGGGCATAATGAACTGGGTTCTGCATAAGATGCCTGAGGATTTTAAAGTGATCAGTAGCTCTGCCTCACTTGTCTGGGCTATGCAAGGTGTTCCCAAAAGCAACGTGTCCTGGGGCAGCCAGGCAACATGTGTCCAGGTCCTCTGAGACCAGGACTGCGAGGGACCAAGGATGCTGCCCCAGATGCCTCGTCCTCCATCCCCTCCCCATACACGGAGACACACACCAAGGTGGATTTAGCAGTCACAGCACTGCAGCAGGCTCCCAGCAGGGTGGGTGAGGAGGGATGATGGCCCTTGTGACTGAAGGAAAATTTTGCAAAAAGAAAGAGGTTGAGAGAAGGGACAATATGGCACACCTTTTTTTTTTTTGGGGGGGGGGGCTAAAAATTCCAAATGCAGCATTTAGAAAGGTTGTGGAGAGGGAAAGGATTCTCAAAAATACTTGAAATGTGTTGAGAAGTTCCTACAGAGATCTGGTGAAGTACTCCTGCTCTCCCTTAGATCCCATAGGCTTTTTCCTGACAAACTGTTCCAGTTATCTCTATCAAATCAGATTTTCCACCCTCCCCTTTAGTTCTGGGGGAGAGAGAGACCAAGAGGCCAAGAATATGTTACAGCACAGGCCAGAAAAGGACAAGTTCCCTACTCGCTCCTCCTCCCCTGGCCACGACCTACAGCAAGATTGCACAAAACTGAGGACAGGTAGAGATTAKCTGGCTGGCCAGATGAGGAAAGATGTGCTCAGGGGTAGTTTGCGATAGCAAGACTTGATAATGTTTGCCCTACATAAAGTGTGCTGCTGTCACATCTGGGAAGATGGACAGCAGGTTCCAGTGGCGAGGGTTGCTGAGGATTGCTAGTTTGTTCCTAATGCTGCATGTGAGCTCTACATCTCCTTGCTTTCCTCTCTTCTGGTAAACCTGAAGCACAGAGGCAGCAGTTTCCTTAGTGGACCTGGCTGTCAATAGGTTGCCACAAGTCCCAGCTGATAATCGATGGTTTAACACGTGAAATTTCCTGGAGGAGATAAGCTGACRGCTTGCAAACGCTATTGTGAACAATTCCTCTAGCCAAAAAAGCAGATGATATGCTTGCAACTTGCACGATCACTCCCTGGATGKGGACACCTACGTGGCAACAATGAAAAAAGGTTTTTTAAGTAGCAGCAATAGCTTTTGTTACAACTAAAAGCTCTAACTTCTCCTTACAAAAATCATTCTGCCCTTCTCCTCATACCACTGCAGCTCCAACAATGCTATTGTAAATAATGAACATACTCAACCATGTGGCAAGAAAATCTAAACACCGTAGCTGCTACTCACTTTACTTAAAATATTCTAGTCGGATTTCCTCTCTGCTGTAACAAACGTTATGTTTTCCTTCTTCTTCTCAAACAACTGTGCCACTCACGRCTACATTGCAGGAAAGTTCCCTGCAAGCCCCCAGCATTATGCAGCCTCATTAGTAGCTTCGATTATTTATTAGGCACATCTCCAGCTTGCCTGAGTGGCTGTAAGACTGTCAGTCCTGTGCACTGATTCATATAGCTAGTGGTTTATACAGTTCAAGTGCCAAAGGCAAGCCAAAGGGCAAAACCAAAAATAGGTAGTAGCATCAGCTGGGAAAAGTAACCAATTCACATAATGTCAGTGACCCCGTGATGACCCTGTTGAGCTGGTGTTTAATAGAAGGCATTGAAAATGAAGACTTCATGCCTAAGGACATATTGATAACTTCATGGAAATAACCATAACCCAGCAATKTTCTTCTGTGAGTTGTTTTTTTAATGGTTGCTAATCTTGTTTAAGATAAGAAAAACTGCAGTTTACTTGAATGTTCTGGGTCTACAGGGAGGTTTCATTTCATTCTTCCTTTCCATCCTCTGAAGCACCAGATACTAGACAGGATTAGACAGCTGTTTGAACTAGAATGGAAAAAAATAGCCTTTAGAAACATTTGTATTGCCTTAAAAATGCTCCTGGAACCAGACATCCAGATCCTGGTCCTCATTTGAATCAGCTTTTTTTTCCTTCACTGCAGTACTGTTAAGGAAGTTGACTGAAAGTTAGCAAAGTTTTCTTAAGTATAATGTCCCCGGGACAACTGACCAATGGCCCATTGACCATCTCCAGTTTTCTGTGAGCAGAGCAGGAACATACCTTCAGTCTTGTCTGGAAATGCCCAGTTTTGACCTCTTTATCTTATAYTGGAGGAAAAAAACAGCCCAATCTTCTCTTTATTTTAGAATCATAGAATCATAGAATCATTAAGGTTGGAAAAGAMCTCTAAGATCATCAAGTCCAACTGTCAACCCAGCACCCATGCCCACTAAACCATGTCCTGAAGCACCACATCTACACGTTTTTTGAACGCCTCCAGGGATGGTGACTCCACCACTTCCCTGGGCAGCCTGTTCCAGTGCTTGACAACCCTTTTGGTGAAGAAATTTTTCCTAATGTCCAACCTAAACCTACCCTGGCGCAGCTTGAGGCCATTTCCTCTTGTCCTATCACTTGTTACTTGGGAGAAGAGACCAGCACCCATCTCTCTACAGCCTCCTTTCAGGTAGTTGTAGAGAGCGATAAGGTCTCCCCTCAGCCTCCTCTTCTCCAGACTAAACAACCCCAGCTCCCTMAGCCGCTCCTCATAAGACCTGTTCTCCAGRCCCTTCACCAGCCTCGTCGYCCTTYTCTGGACACGCTCCAGCACCTCAATGTCCTTCTTGTAGTGAGGGGCCCAAAACTGAACRCAGKATTCGAGGTGCAGCCTCACCAGGGCCGAGTACAGGGGCACGATCACCTCCCTACTCCTGCTGGCCACACTATTCCTGACACAGGCCAGGATGYCGTTGGCCTTCTTGGCCACCTGGGCACACTGCCGGCTCAYGTTCAGCCGGCTGTCGACCAGCACCCCCAGGTCCTTTTCCACCAGGCAGCTTTCCAGTCGCTCTTCCCCAAGYCTGTAGCGTTGCCTGGGGTTGTTGTGACCAAAGTGCAGGACCYGGCACTTGGYCTTGTTGAACCTCATGCAGTTGGCCTTGGCCCATCGATCCAGYCTGTCCAGATCCCTCTGCAGATCCTTCCTACCCTCAGGCAGATCAACACTGCYGCCCAACTTGGTGTCATCTGCTGTGGGAATCAGTTTCTTTAGAAGTGTTTCCTCTGACTTTCCAAATCAAATTGTCACTAGAAATTCTTCATCGTTATACCAAAATGCAAGTGATGGGTATTAGCACCAAAGGAAACAACATCTGAATAAAAAATAGCTTTATTTTTAACTTATCCCTTAAAAGGCATAATGACCCCAGAGCTGTCCCACAAGAGTTATCCTTTATCATCACTAGATGAACAGAGATCTTTCTGGTTTGTGAAGTCCAAATCATACATATTCATGCCAAACACATAGCRTTCCTGTCAAAAAGGCTTTAATCAGACACAAGGCAGAATGCAGGTTACTCTACAAAGTGTCATAGCAACCASTCCTGCAATGGGCTGAATTTTCCCTGAGTTATGCCAACAACTCAAACCACATCTTGGGATGCAGGCCAGAGTGAGAAACTAGCCCCAGGGATTGCCGTCACCCTCCTCTTCAAGATGCCAAGTTCCTGGGTTGACTTATATGAGGAAAAAAAGACATGAAGTGAAAAACCAGGAGGAATTTGGACTGAAAATGTTCTTTCCACTGGAGTTAAGCAGTACACAAAAGTTGAAGCGTTATGTTCAAGAGCCGACCATTGAGAAGACAGGTTCTCCGCTCCATGGGGGTTGCTGGGATGGGATCTGGCTCCAGACACAACATTCTTCCTACCTGTCAGTCTTGCCAGCACTCTTAAAGAATAGCTGGCTGTGCTGTGACCTTCACAACATACCAGCTTGTAACAGGAAGGACACATCTAGCCTCAACTACACTCCTCCAGCCCACCAAAGCTCATGAGGGACCAGCACTAGATAAMTCTGCACCCTGGAGGATCATGACCTGGACATTTCAGGAGTACTAGAAATGCTTGTGCTGCTTGTAACTCATACAGCACAGTGTGGCCATGATGTGGCCTCAGACATGGAAGTCCAGATGTTCTCCAGCCACAAAGCATCCCACCGCTAGACACAGTGTTACGGCTCCCACCATGTCTTCAAAGAGCACCCCCGGGACTCAGCTGCCCTACAGCAGGCAGCTCCAACAGCCAGGCAAAATATTTTTCCCAAATTGTTTTACCCTRTGTTTCCTCCCAGGTCTACCACTCACACTGCAATCAGCCCTCAGACACCCCTCATCTCCTTGAGACTCACATCGCTTCACACGCACACCATGCGCTTCTTGTACTCTGCTGGGGACAAGGAGAAAAGGGGAAGGCGYCATATCCCCCTTCAGGAAATGCTGATTGGATTATTTCAACCTGCTCCCTTCAAAATGTACCATTATGGACCAACAAATAGCACACCCAGAGGTGACATTCCCCAAATAAACGATTACTTAAGGATTAGTCACGCAGCTGTACCGAAGGCATATGGCTGGGTTTGCAGGAAGGATTATTGCAGCAAAGATGAATACAGATGACTGAAGCAGCTGGGGCAGGGACCTGTCCTGCCACTTCAGCTGGGCATAAAGCTTCTGGCTCGAGGTCTGTCTACCTGTATTTGGTGTCTCCTAGACGCAGCACTGCATTTGGTAATTACGAAAGGAAGGAAATCCTTCGCAAAAAGGAAGGAGTGACGAACACAAACAAGTGTCTGATTTCCCAAAAAAAGTCTTGATCAATGCACTAAAAAGTCTTCCCCCTCCAGCTGGCAGTTTCTGAAGGACAGCAGGAAGACAAGAACTTCCTGAAGCATTTTCAATTGCAGAATTCACAGGGGTACCTGGGGAGCTCTTGGCGCAGGCCGAGCACGCAGCCGTCGTGCTGCATTGCAAGCGCAGATGCTCAGCAAACTGCCCTCCAAAGGGCCGTTCCCTTCRAGCGAGCTGAGGCCGGGGAGTTCGTGTCCTCCTTCAAACCCAGGAGCTGCACTCGCTTTGAGGAAAACYATTCTCTGCAAGGCCCTAATCCAAATTTTAGCCCTCATAAGGGTGAAAAAAATGCTACAGTTGACTTTACTAAGGCTTCAAATCAACCCCGCTGTCTGTTATATTAATATTTGCAGCTTTTAGCATATTGGAGACCAGCAGTTTCTTAGGAAGTAGCAGATGCCCTTTGGTTGCACTGCTTTTTTCCTATTGTTATTTATTACCCTCATGACTCTGTCAAGAAAAATCCATGGGGCATTTCTTTCTTTTGGGGGKGGGACGATGGAGCAGGGCATGACACTCACCTCTAATGCTGAGCTGCCAGCATATGTAGAGGCATATGATGCCCCCAAGAAAAGAGACCAAACTCCTGCTCTCCCCTAAAACCACACATAATCACCCCCTATTTGTGTCTTAGTGCCCACAAAATAATGAACAAGGCCACTACAGAACAAGTTTGGTAGCAACAGGCCTTAATTTTATCAAGGCTCCTCTACCTTCATAATTTCAAATGCACCAAAAAAGTGYCAAGCAAACCACAGATGACTAGAAAGCCATGATTATTCTCTTCTTCCTTTTTTTTCTCCCATCTTTTTTTTCCTTTAGTCACAGCTCTTTGCCACCCGAACTCTCCACGATAGAGAGCAGGTGATTTATGCTGGGTCTCTCCAAAGCTCTTGGACCATTTCATCGCTGTGTAATTATCAGCAGATTTTCCTAATGGACACACACCGGCCCAGGGCTGGAGGAACGGAGGTGAATCCGGCTTGTTGGACACCTCCACGCCAAGCCTGCTGTTTTCGATTTGCTRGTGTCATCCTCTTTTTTATTATTATTAAGCCAGAGCTTAAAGGGGTTCCTGGGAAGCACAGAGAAGCCCGGCTGCGGGGCTGGCAGCCCCGGCGCCCACGCAGGGCTCTCCCCCCCTTGTCACCCGTTCCCCAGCCGAGCCGTGCTGGGGGACCCCATGGCCGGTCCGAGGGGTCCCTCTGCTGATGGGAAGCGGCGGCGGCGGCTGGCAGCAGAGCAGGGGCTGCTTCTGCTCTTTCTTTACGAAAAACTAACCCCTCGGGGAGCCCCGGGCAGGTTTGTCCCCGGAGAGCCCTGCCCAGCCCTGCCCGGCTCCCAGCCGCGCTGGATGCCCCAGCCCAGCCCCAGCGCACCCCCCCGGGATGCCCTTACACCGCCGGCGCAGCAGCGGGAGCCCAGAACGACGGGCTACCGCCTTCCCCAGGGCCGGCAGCCGTGTGGGATCTGATGCCGTGGCGGTGCATGGCCCGCGGGGTCAGGCGGCATCACACCAGGCCGGTGCTGACATACCCCATGGCAGGGGAGGCAGGGTCACGGCCCCCGCGGCGGTGCAGGATGCGGTGCAGCCCCCCGGCATCCTTCCCTCTCCGCCGCCACAGAGCAGGGAGGGGGTCAGCAGGTCACATCCCAAAGGCAAGACGAGGCACTGCCTGCACTCGGGTTTTTTTCAGGCTGCCAGATAATCTGTCTTTTAGCAGAGCCAGAACTTTTATGGACAAGAAATTCTATTCCTCCCTGGGCTTAAGGAAATGAATCAGTAGTTCCCTCCCCTCAACATGGAAAGCAGGGACACATAGCCCAAACTCCCACACATGCAGCATTTTGGGGAGAAAAGGCAGAACAGGGAAAGGATGGATCATCCTAGTGTAGTGGGAAGATGATGGACCGAAAGTAATTTTTCTGATCACTACAGTTCAGCAGCTAGTACCCAATGAATTGGCTTCAAATACCTTTCTCACAAATCACCTACAGCATGTTCCCACTGATGTAGTCCAAAATAAYGAAATCTTCTTTAGAAATTGAAATCCAGCCACTATTTGCATTCCAAGTGGCCCAAATCACTAGATTGACGACATGGCTGATTCACCATCTCTAATGACCTGCCAAACCTGGGGGAAGGGGGTCAGATCCATGGAGGTTTTTCTTGGGCCCCCTGGGCTCAGGAGAGACCATAGCAGCTCTGCTAAGTGGAAAATAATGTGATGCTGGTCCCAGTCCTTCTTTCACACTCATTTAACCAGGTGTGATGCTGTCAATAGCRGTGGCAATGCATTACTTTAACACCGGTGTAATTTAGCAGAGGGTCGTGTCTGCTTTTTTCCCTAAAGAGCCTTTAAAAAAAGCAATCTGTCAGACCTTCCTATTCAGCTCATTCCCAAGTCATGTTCTGCAATACAGTCACAGAGAAAAATGTAGAGTGTTTTCACTTTAAAGTGTGATGATAAAAGAATACCTGTTAGCCAGTGGGAAATTTCAAGGGGTGAGAGCAGTCCTTCCAACTCCTCTGGGGGTCTGACATTACATACTCCTCAGGCAGGTAAGTTATTAACTTGCTTCATTCATGCCCTTTAGCAGGAAGCAGAACTAAGTGCAAATCCAAGTCCTAACTATTGCAAATTTCATGCCTATTTAGTTTTTCCAGCTCTTATAAGTAGGTGTTTATCATCTGAGAAGCTCAGCTTTAATGGAAGAAGAAAAGTCTGCCTYTTAGTCCTCCTGTTTGCAGGATACAGATGTTTCCAGCTGCACCCTTTCAGAGGGCAGTGTGCTAGTGTTCTGCCAGTGCTACGAGGCAGCAGCAAGGAGTTTTATAAACCAGTGAGGATGGTGGCTCAGCAAACTCTGCTGAAGTATGTCTTACACAGACCACACAAACGGGCCTGCTTGTGTTTCAGCACTGACACACTCTAGAAAGGTCCTGTCTGAATATCCTGGATGGTGGCAATGCTCCCTCTTTCTCACTGACACCTGGACTCTCTAAGAGCTCAGTCTTGTCACCTCGTGTGGGACTGGATGCTTTTGCTCCATGATAAACATTTCCAGTAAGTTCATAGCTAATGGGCAGAGCTGGCCTCATCACCAAGTGTCTCAGCCTGCTGCAGAACACAGACATCTCTGCCTACAAGCAGTTTTCTTTGCAAAGGCACCCACACACTCCATATGCCATTTTTAGCCTAACAGCAAGGAGTTACAGGTGCCACCCCGCGAACAATTTGCTCTTCTCATTACTTACCAGGAGAAGGTATTACTGCAGTCTTAGAGCTCTGTTGCCTATCCAGTCCGCTCGTGCTTAGTGCTTCCTCTGCCTGGAAACAGAGCATTGAAAAGAAACTTTATGTTGTAATTTATTCCTATTTTAGTTTCTTCATACTAAAACTGCGTCCAGTCCTGCTTATAACGACAGCCTTATTCCCTAGCAAGGCAATCCCCATACCCTCAGAGATGCACTTCCCTCCACAATTCTCACCGTTAGTAACGAAACACTCCACTTTCTCGGCACCTTTAACCAGCACGCACTTTGGAGGAGCCAGCCAGTGACACTGAAGCAAACAGACAGACAGACASACTGACTTTGATTCTGATGGGCTCAAATTAGGCTACAGGTTCAGCTCCATCTGCAATGGACCCAGGCTCCTTGCCTGATTTGCAGAGGGCAGAAGCATCCACACAGCTTCTTACAAGAAGATTTGAAGATCTAAGTGTGAAATCAATGTTATGGACTGATACCAGCTTTTACCCAACAATGWTTTAATTGCCTGTTCTCCCTCTTCCCAACCCAAGCTGGGAAAGAACTGAAGTTTGTTCCACAAGCACTGCCATGCCAAAGATGAAGCAGCGAGGACCTAGCATTTCAGAAGCTGTCTGGCAGCTTTGGTGCTACCAAGAAACTTTGAGGGACTTCAACACGTTCGCCCAGTTCAGCATGTCACAATGTGTTGCACAAAGACACTGTAAACTCTTTTCTGCATCTGACTCAGACAAGSAAAACATTTGATCCATATTCCTTTCAGATCCACCAAAACTCTCCCATTAGCTTGGCTGAGGTTTGAGTTGGGCCCAGAGGCAATTTCCAGAGGAATCAGCTAGCTTTTGCCAAGGTCCAACAGGTAAGGAGGTGCTTTGAGGATTTAAGACGTTCCTRTTGTATAAATAACAGCGACATCCACCCTTGTCATTTCTAATTGCCAGGAGTGGGAGGACATGGCTGGCAGGGAGGGGAGCAGTGGCTGGATGCATCTCTCCACCCAAAYGGCAGACAGATCTCACCATCCCCTGGCCCTGCCAGCCAGCTGGTGAAGCTCCTTTGTGGCACCCAGGTAAAGGTCAAGCTTTTCAAAGTCTCACCATCCTCTTGGAAGATGATTTTCCCATACGCATGAACAAAGAGAATATGCCCAAAACAAAATTAGGATATAAATATATGAAGTGTGAAGCTGAAGTCTTATGGTACTTTTATGATGCCTCAAACTCTATTAACAAGTTGGTTTGTTTTCCAGAATCCTGATTTATACTTAGGGAAAGGGTGGGGGGATGTTCATAGCACTTCACTTCAGGCTTCCTTGAGGAAACTCTCTCTTTCTCTCCCCATGGGAAGCAAAGGCAGGCAAGGACTCCCACCTCTCCAGCACAGACAGATGAATTGGTGTCCAGGTGCCCAGAGGTGGCATTTACACACMGTTTGTCAGCTTTGGGACTGAAAAGCATAAAATTTGACCCTGCCTAATTTTGCTAGAGTGGTGAGGGGATACTCATCCTGTCCAAAAAAACAAATATAGCTGTGAACACATCAGGGCTAAGCACCCCCATGGCAGGCAAAACTAGTGGGTGGTGCACAATATTAATTCAGCTCCTTATCCATGTGCACCAGGATGCTGCCTTTAATTAAATTAGCATAAGYTATCTCTTTGACATTATTATTTAATATTATAGACTCGAGGTTTTACCCCAGTAAATGCATAAAATGTGAATGCATCTGAGAGTCATTTTTTCATGTTTCTCTGTGTGCTCACTGTTTCTATTGCCTTAATGATCTAGTTTGTCTTCCCCAGCTGGGATGTGTGTGTTACAGACCAAGCCAATGTTTGGTTCTCAAAAAGGGAGAGCAAATCACTACAGTGGCTTCTTTATTGCAGGGTTGTGGGGGCTCCCCAGTGAGATGGAGGAGCCTTATGGCTGTCATCTTCCCAAAAGTCATCCTGAGCCTGGGGGACAGGTGCTAATTGAGAGCAATTTGTGCTGGGCTKGAATCTGCTCCTGCCCCATTCATCAGGGCAGAGCTCATACAGGTCCCTTGACCGTTCTCCAGTGAACGACGAAGGCTATGGAAGGGCTTTTGTCCCTGGGCTGTTTCCTCTCTTTTATAAGCACTTTCACACTGTCAAGTGGTATGAAAATGTCAYGGATAGCTGAGAGTCTTATTCAATACGCAATGTACAGAGCAGGGAAAGGTCATGCTGCCTTGCTCATACAAGGAGCTTCCCTGCACTCTCTTCGGGTAGGATTTGTTTCAGGCCTCTTGCGCATGAAGTCTCCGGACCACACTGACCCACCTGGCCAGGATCTCATGTCCAACTCACTGCCCACCGCCACCTGCGGTCTCCCTCCTTGCTGGGTTTCTGCCCCCCAGGCAGCTSAGTGCCAGCCCAAAACCCATCCTGGATCCTTCATTGGTACCAGCACTTTTGCTTCAGACCGTGTTCTCTGCCCCTGGGCACAGAAGGCTTGCTGGGAGATGGTGAACCCAGGGAAACCAAGGAACCAAACTCTGGTTCTGCAACACGTGGTTTCTGTGCTTCCGTCCAGCCTTCCCATTTTCATGTTCCTGAATTAACACTTTAAATTAATGCCTGCTGGTTTTCTCCTGTCAATAAATGCACCGAATGCAAAACAATATCATCCTTAGAGTGACTATTTTTAGCTCTACAGCAGGTTAAAACTAAATTTGCTGATGTTTCAAAACTGGCAAAATCATGCATCTGCAGTACAATTTTTAATGCTAGGCAGACTGTTATTAATGGCTTGTATTAAAAATTCTATGATTATGAAATGCACTTTTAAATGCTTGACCGTAGCAGCATAAAGGTCACTTGCTTTGTTCTTTAAAGGTGATGGGAACCTGCTCTACTGCAGGGTCATTACCAGGTTAGTTGTGACTCTGCTGCTTTTCCAGTGCCATTGCATGTCTTCTCTYGATTCAGCAGTTGGATCTTTTCTGGATTTTTACAATTCTTCCACCCTACTTTAGGAACCCATCCTCTTCTCCTGCTGTAGGTCCAACTGTGTCTCAGATATTTCAACCTACAAAGACTATCTCACCTGTGATCAAGTGAGTGATGTCCCTCCGTACACAGACAAATTAATAAATGGAGAYAGAATGCCTTCTTCTAGAGAGCCTCCTCCCTACTACTATTAGTAGTTTTTTGCCCTTGCAGAAAAGCCTCCCACTTTTTCAGGAGCTTTACCATTTATCCAAATCATGCACAACAGCCTGTGATCACACGTGTTGCAAGATAACTTCGTACCTTCAGGCTCAGGAAGAAACGGGTGTCCCAGCTCTTCTTAAGACAGCTCGCACCACTCCGGAGGAAGACTGCAGGTGGGTGAGCCCTGCCCTGGAGCCCGTCTTCCACCCCAGGACAGGAGTGGTAGGACCACATTGATATGAGCAGGGTTGCTCTGGGACAAGGCTGTTCCCTGGGGATAGCCTACACTTTGACAGTGCCAACATCCCGTGCTGGAGTGTTGGATTCACATAATCTCCATCTTTCAGCCTACATCATGTTTAATGAGCCGGACAGGCATTGTGCCATCCTCTTCAAGACAGAAGCAGAGTGCAGCGTGCTCAGCCAGTGATTAAAGCAAGGTACATGTGATTTTACAGCTAGGCCTGGTAGGATTCAAGGTTTATTTTTACTGAGAGTTGACAGTTAAAAGCAACATTAATTTCTGGTTGTCAGCTTTTACTGCCAGTTACGATTCCTGCTCTCCACCCCTGTCTCGGGGCCYGCGGTGCCCCCTCTTTAAATCTGGCACCTCCCTGGTGCTCAGCTCGGGTTGCTCGCGGAATCCAGTGTTGACAAGAGATTATAACCGGTGCTGCAGGAGCAAGAGGCAGCACGCAAAAAAGCTGTCCCTATCGATATTTCACAATTAAAAATTGAGTCCTACTGAGCCTCCTTGTAGCTATGCTGAGCCTTTAATATAAAATGGGTTTGCAGCTTTTGGTGGAAAGAGCCTGCGAGGAAGGGCGAGGGAGCTGGGTATCTCTCCATCAGGCTGCTCACACTATCACAGCTAACAGTGCTTTCAGGGGAGCTTTTTGCAGGGGATGTTACATTTCAGAATGGCTTCATAAGGGGCTGGTTGTCCCAAAGTAGAGGCAGTCTTACCTATTGCTTCCTGCCCGGGAAGGAGCTTGTGTTGCTGACTCGCTGGTTGCTGTGGGGCAAACACATGATGTTTGCGTTACAGTGTTACGGAAACAGCCAGCTTTGCTCCTGTGGTAGTAATAAAAAGCATCTTTAAACAGTGCTCTTGTAGAGAGGGGCTATTTTTTAAGCAACAGCCCAGGCACCTGCCTCCTGTCGCCTCTGCTCTGTGGCAGAAGCAGGGCAATGCCATCTGACTAGCAAGCAGTGAGGAGCACTTAACTCCACGAGACATCTCTATCACATCCCCTGCACTGCAAGGCACGCAGGTAGCCTTACCCACAGCCTTCAGCGAAGRAAATGCAAAAGCATCAATGCCCAGGGTTATTTGCTTTGCCAAGCGGAAACCCTTGTTCTCATTCCCCTGTGGGAAACCCRAAGACGATAACCGCCCCTGACGTCTCTGCCCCAGGTGGCGAGCACTTTTAAATTGCCTTGCCATAATCTAGACAAGAGGTTAGAAGAAACACGTGTTATCACAGCTCGGCTGTGGGTAGCAGAGGTGGGATGCAGTTTGCTCACTAGTCTGTACTGGCGTACGGTGCTGCCTGCCCACAGRTGCCACGGCAGGACTCAGCATCAGTAAGGATGACCAAATGGCCACTGGCCAYGAGTGTGGTCCACCAACCTGCTGACCCAGCTCAGCCCACACTTACCGTGGCACTTTTTATCCAGCTGTGTTCAAAATATGATTGATTCAGAGCTGCCAAGTGCCATTGGTCTGGATTTGAAATGTTTTTTAAATCTAAATAGTTGAGAACTTTGTAAATGATGCGAGCACGTCAGAAGTGATAACATAGCATTGMTTCCAGAGGGGGGTTGGTGAAGGTCCTAAGTGGGAAGCATTGCCCAAAGTGAAGGAGAGGTTTGCATGTCAATCCTGAGTCGTCACTTGAACTCAGGTTTATTTATTCCACTTAGCTGTAACCATGTGCCTGAGGTGGCTGAGAGAAGCCTTGTCTGCTTGTCAAGTCAATGGAGAAGGCAATAACCCCAAAAGGACGCTTCAACTGACAAGTATGCTACATCGTTTCTGGGGTTACCTATGTCTCTCCACTGACTACGGAAAGCAAACACAAGCTATTAGCTCTGTTTGATAGGATGAACACACAGCTTGATGCACCTTAGCTGCTACTCCTGTTTCTCAGGTGTAGTGTAATTACTGCAGCAGAAATTTTTCAGCAAAATGTTTGACTTTGGGGTTTTTTTATGGTTTTGTGTTTCTTATCTGAAAAATTCAAGTTCTTCAAAATTCAATCTGCACAGGGGATTAGGGCCTTTCATCAGGTTTATGTTAAAAAATATTTTAAAACAGTTTCAAAAATTGTCAGACTGCCTTGTTCCAGCAAGTTCTAAATGGAAAACTCCCAAATTCTATTAATTTTTTTTTTTTTGCTTTAAAAGTCAATGCAATCTTTTAAGTTTAATTAGAATTGCCAGTATTTACAAAACACCTTCTATAACGATGAAAACTAAATGGCKTGATGGATATCACTTTTTTGGCTCAATAATTTTTCCAGGCTTTTGGTTAGCAAAACTTTTCATGGTCTTACCATGGCCTTATCATCTCCCCCTAGAACAGAATAACCCTACAAAATATTTTCAAAAGGCAGAAAAAAGATTTCTTCTTTGTCTCTTGTTTTGACCAACTCTGAAATTGCAGATTGCTGCAGTGTTGAGCTCCCACAGGTGCTCAGGCTCCTGAAGGGAGAAAGGGAATGTTAATTCCATGGTTGGCTTTACTTAATTAAATAAAAAGAATATTTGGGCAAATAAAATACAATTCTTTCCARACGCTGCCCTGATCAAGCTGTGCTCAGAAACACGCAACCTGATTATCCTCATTTTAGCAAACTGACTGTCAGCCTTTGTGACCCGGCAGGAAGACGGGCCATTTACAAGTCAGCTATTTATAGCGCAGATGTCAATAGTTTGGAGTATTTAATCACAGCGTACTTCGATTTGTCCACAGCTCAGACAAACCAGCTRGCTGTGCCAAGGGTCTGGGTCTATCTAATATCGTTAGATGTCTCCTCGTTCTTGTATAAAAAAAGAAATAACGGGCCCAACCTCCCATCAAGCCATGCTGGATTACCCCATCCCCAGCCGAGGGCAGATCCTGTACACCTACTGAGGCTCAGCTCTGTGGGGTCTTAAAGAAGCTGCGGGTGGAGATGGRGAAGATTTGCTTTTTCTGACTAATGGCATGGCATATGTTTTGCTTGCAAAAGGCCTCTCAGATAYGAAATTTCACAAATCTTATGAGAAGGTCTTTTCTGAGTGCCCAGAGAAGGTGCACAAGCTAATCCTGTAGCACTGAGATGATAAAAGCACACCCCRAAGRWATGAATAATTGAAGCCCAGCCCTAAATATTAATAGCATACAAGGGGAAGAGGACACTTTCCTCAACTTTGCACTTACTGAGAGGACAYTTTCCTCAACTTTGCRCTTACCGAGCTGCCTGTTTGGATTTGAGCAGAGATATTCTCACAACCACTCCGAGATCCTTAAACCCGAGCTCCTTAACCCTCCTCCAGAAGACCGAGGCGCTCTGAACTAATGTTACCTTCATCTGAAATTCCCCAGCTCGTTTTCTATTCAAACCTCAAGAGCAACGTGGTGGTGTTTATCGGAAGATGTGCTCCAAATGCAAATGGAACTGAAGGACGCTCACCACGTCCCCTGCCACGGCAGAGGGGAGAGCGGCATCTGCGCGGGAGAGGGGATGGACAGAGGGACGGTGCGCAGCGAGCGGGGGCTTGCTCCAGCTCCGGGGACACCCAGCCAGGGCTGCTTGACACCATACTGAGGYGATGGGGGGATGTCGAAGGCTGATGGTAGACCCTCTCTGCTTGGTTAATGCTCCGTTTTGGGAGACGTTTACAACATGCTGGCCCCCAGGCTGGTTTTTAAGCAGGGTCAGTCCAACGCAGCTCTGTGCGTGGCAGTCGCAGGGACCAGGCCCTGCGTTCGCCTGGCTGCCGGCCCACACAAACTGCCCCAGAGGCTGCTGTGAGAAAGGGCCACAGCTGAGCACGCACACGGGAGGCCACCCACCTTCACCGTCCGCGGGCAAAAGGCTCCCGTGACGCCAGGAGCCAGAGCAAGCCACTAGCAGGTACATGAAAAATGGATGGGATTGGATTTTTTTTCTTCAAGTGCCATCTGAGCGTGGAAATTGCTCTGCAGACGGTGCATCACGGGAGCAGGGCAGCAACCCGCACCAGGAGCCTGCGCGCCTCGAGAGCTGGCGATGGGCAGCCCCGAGGAGCCAAACTCCCCTGCAGCCTTCACCAGCCCTCAAGCCAGTAAAATATAAGCAATTTAAATTAAAAAAAAAGGGGGTTCTCTCCGTCTGTTGGTACGACTTAGGCAGCTCTCTGCTGGCTCTGCRTGCTCCCCGTGTGTTTGGGGTCAGGATCACTGTCAGCGATACGTGCACTAACATTCACCCCTGCATCAAGCCCCGGGCTGGGAGGGGGCCGGGTGGGTTGGATGAAGCGACAGGAGCGGAGGGCCTTACCCCAGCAAGCACCCCTGTGCGAGAGGCTGTACAAGGAGCAGAAATGTACTTTGCAGCATGATCTAAAACTATGAGACGCCCACTGGGTTAAAAATACTGCAAAACTGAAAGGCTTGAAAATAGACCATTAAGCATGTTGTTATTGAAAATGCCCCTTCCTTCCCACAACAACAAAAAAAAGCCTCTATGGAAAAAAAATTTTTTTTTTTTTTTTAAATCAAATCAAATTACACTTTTCACTTGAACAGCATAATTTTATGGTCATTTCTGTGGATGGCACTCATACAAAAATAAAACCCAAAGCTGACAGGAACTTGGTTTCCATTCATTCTTTTCCTTGCTCCTCTCTTCCTTAACTTTTTCCTTCTACCAGGAGAGTGGAAGGGAGAGACCACCCAGGGAAAGCAGGCACTGATGGAATAAATCAAAACCTGGAAGAAGAAGGAAAAAAAAGAAACCAAGTTTAATTTCCATTGGAAACCTGAAGCTCAGACAGGAAAGGATATAAAATGTAGTTGTGTTTTCAAGGAGTGAATAGGGAGACAAATGCCTTAGAGTTAGGAACGCATGTCAGCCAGCCCCGGCCTGCGAAACACCCMGTCTCCCTCCACTGAGGTGCCAAATCTGAGAAAGGGTTAAAGACCTCCAAGCTGTGACCAAGAAGCGGTGGCAGACTCCCTGTAACAAAAGCCCACAGGGTCGAGGTGGCATGGAGGGATGAGCTGGGGAGTGAAGGGCAGGAGGTATCTGCTGAGGCTCCCTGGGCTGGTGCCTAGAGAAGAGAAGGCTGGATTGCCCCACCTCTGGCCCTCTGCACTGGAGGGGACTTTGGGATGGGAAAGAGCCATGAATTTCTGGGATTTGCGTGGGAATGGCCCCAGGTTGGCATCTGACTGTAAAGAGGGAATCGAGGWGGGGAAAAGGTCTAATAAGGCCATTCAAACCTAGCAAATTGCTTTCAGTGTCATGTCCCCCCTCCCCACTGAGGTCCCTGAGCAAACCATAGCAGCTTTGGGTCAAGAGGACAAAAGCTTCCCTGGCTGTTGTGTTTCACCATTTGGTAGAAATCCTCCTCTTCCGCCCTCCCGTAGGAAACACTTGCCCTTGAGTTTGAGGAGAGACCTACCCAGGCCGGGTCTTTGCCAAGACACCTAGGACACCGTACTTGGAAACACCTGTGGCCAGCAGATGGGTCTACACCATCATCTGCTTGAACTTCCACCATCACCCTGGAGAGCAGCTGCCTTCCAGCCCCGCAGGTCTCCSTCCCGGCCGGGGGAGGCTGCAGCGTTCTGCTGACAACTCCCCGATCGTTCAGCCTCACTGCATGCACATCGATTTTGCTGGGAAAGCCCCGATTTGCCACAGCACAACCTGTTCAGAGGTCCCCCGATCCTGTGGCACAGTCAGTACCTACAGAGGCAACAGGCACCTTCGGAAGAAATGTTTTCCCCGATCTGTTTTAGTCGATAGCACATAGTCATGAGACACAGTGGACTGGTTGATGTGTATGCCGGGTTTCCCATAGACACAGCTGAGATGAAATCTAATACTTCTAGTGGTGGGAAACCACTTGGATATTTAAATAGATATACCTATGTGCAGAGGCCAGGGTGAAACTGACCTTTTAAAGCACTTACTGCACTTTCATGCCCTTCTTGGATAAGGTAGCTAGGAGGCCACGCAACTTTGTTTCTCTTCCCAGTCCTTTTCTGCTTGGCTACAAGATACTGCTTCCAATTTCCAAAACTCTTGAGGGAAATACTAATTTCATGCCATTTAACAGAGATTAATATTTCCCTCTGAGAATTTCTTGGGGGATGGGGGGGAAGAAAATTATGTATGCTGACATTTGCATTGCACAGAGCATTTCTTTAAAATACCAGGAATTTGAGTTGCTGTTACCCGATTGTTCTTTTTAGATCCAATATTGAACTTGAGTTTGAKCAAAACACCCAATGTAAATGTGAAGAATGACTGCTTCTTTTAGTAAACATATTCTTACCCCATCATGTACCGTTACAATGCTTTGATGCACCAGCACACAGTGATTTTCAGACGACCACCGAGCAGAGAACTCCCCCTCCGGGGTGGGAAGCTCTCGTACCTGTGTTTAACTTGCAGCAGCTCGGTTCACCACTGGATGACTTTGCGCACTGCCTGGCAATCCAGAGCTCAGCTCCTGGTGGCCACGGCCAGGCTGATTTTGAACCAAAATTGGAGAGGCCTTCTTTTGTCCATTGTATGCATTACTTTTTTTTAACTTAGTAATTGCTTTGTGTTCAGGAAGAGGTGTAGTTCCRTGCTGCTGCCCATGCATCCTGCAGTGCCAAGGGTTACACAAGCACTCAGTAAGTCATAACAATAGACAGAAGAAGTACTGGCCTGGGGGCTCTGCACACATAAACCTCTCTTCCAGGATCTTTCACAAAGCACAGGCAGAACTGACTGCTCCTGTCAGGCCTCTCCATAACATCTGCCCAGCGCCTAGCACAGGGCAGCCCTATACATATTTCTTCACTGCCTGAGCTGGATGCACACATAAAGGTGGAATTATCTGGTTCTTGCCCTTCTTCAAGCTGTCAAACCCAACACATCACTGACTGCAAGACAAGGCAGACGGAGCAAACAGCGGGTTGGAATCTTTTATTCGGTAATCAGTCCTGCTGTGTGGGTAGCATCTTAGCAACTGGAACCCAAGTATGCAAAAATACTGAGTTTTCACAGTGAAAAACCAGACAGTATAAAATATTCCAGTATTGCCTCTTAGAACCATTATTTCAATAAGACCCCTGTTTCAAAGGCAACACACTTATTTTGTCTGCTTTCTATTGTCAACCCCTCTCCCCCCAAAAAAAATTGTTCAGACAGTTACCCTCCTTACCCCCACATTACCCGCACATGTTGCAGGGAGAGAAACACTACATGAAACCCCCTCCTGATTTCCGAAGTTTTATTGAAGAACGTTCTCCCAGCGGTGTCAAGGGCCAAGACGACGTAGATTATTGTGACACCGAGCGGTCCTGATGTTCTACACACCGCAGACAACTGTGGTGCTACTGAACTCTGATGAGAGGCTCCGTCTCCTGGATGAGCCACCGAAGAGCTTCGTGCCGGCCTTGCCTCTCCAGTTCTGCTCCAATTACTTCCCTGCACTTCTGATGGTAGTCGTTCACCCAGTTACACTAGAGGAAGGGAGGGGGTATGACATTCAGTATAAACGCAGAAGAGTTGGTGCCCTTACAAGTTGTGTACAGCCAAAGACATTTGTAGGCCCTTGTGCTCCTTGGGATTGAGCTGTTAGGCTGGGATGGGATCCTGTCCCAAAGAGACAGGCATCTAATATATGGAAGTGACTTGTAAATTTGATGAGGGTAGGAACTGAAGCAATTCGTCCTGGGTTTTCAGAAGAGCCAAGGTTYGGTTCAGCTGACAAGTATTTCAATTCTCTGCAAATCACTGCCTCCAGCAAGTCAGAACAGCTACTTGGGCACAGTCTAGTAAATAGCTTTGCAAATTTGTAACTGAACAATGCAGTCCTGAGACACAAGCTGCCCTATTGATCTGAACAGGTAACCTTATGGCAGATCTTGATACTCTTCACAGTCCTCTTCAGAAAAAGGAAATGCAAATAGGATTATCATTCAGAAAAGGAGGATGGGTTGAGGCAAAATAAAGAGYATGGTAGAAAAACAGGATGAAGCATGTCACAGTGAAGGTAGTGGGAAACCTAAACAGAAAGTTTAGAGTATGAAGCTACTCAGGAAATAAATGCTGGCGAGCAGGTATCACTGAGTCTGCTGAGAGTCCGTATGTACTGCAGAATGTGGTGTGGCTGAACGGGATTGGTCACAAGTAGATACAGACAACAACATGGGACCGTCATTAGTATAAGTCTCTGGGGAGACAGCATGACACTCTGACAGAAACAAATTAAGGCAGGAGTAGGAAAAGAGAAGAGATGATAGCCGCAAGTATCATATCAAGGGAACTACCAAAACAACATCAGTGGAAGGGTCCTCGCTGCCTGCATCGTAGAATAATTTAGATTGGAAGGACCTCTGGAGACCTCATCTAGTCCACCCTCCCACTCAAAGCTGGATCAAGTTTAAAGTGAAGTCAGATTGCTCTCTGGATCTATGAAATGGAACAGAGGCCAGTGGTTCTTGTAAACAGAACAGAACAAGCTGGTTCTAGTGCAAAGAAGGCAATGCAAACCTACTGTTTCACTTACCTCTTTTTGTGTCAGCAAATTAACATCAATCATTTTTGTCTGGATTGGAACCAGGGTTAAGGGTTCAAAAGTCAGGCTCCCTCTGCTTTTGAAATTGTACTGCAGCAGAAAGACAAACAGGGTTGTAAATGTTTAGAAACAGCTTTAGCSAGATCACACTTACTTCTGGGTTCATGTCATCACTACAGAACAACACATATAACATTCAGATGAGAGGGTAGCAACTTACAATAACATTTTTCTTATAGCTCAAGCAAAGAATCTCAATATAAACCTTAGTTATTTCTTTCAATGGTCACATTTTAAACGCCATGTCTCAGGTCACAATTGTACAGGACTCAGCTTGATGACTATAGGGTCATTTTCAGTTGGCATTTCTAAAAGCATAACCCAACCAGATTGGCAATTATAATGCCAAAATCTGCCTGTAGTTTTGTTTCTACTACCACTGAGGACTCTATCAGAGAAGAAAATCCCGACTTGAGAAGATCAACCAACTCTACAGCAATGACTCCAAGGGGCTGAATAAAGATGCTTCTGGTCTTTGACATCCAGACAGAAAACATTTTAAACAACTCTCACATACACATTTCAACCTATGGAAACTCTGCAGAAGCAGAACTGTCTTCTGTGCCCCCATTAGCAAGGGAGACTTAGAAYCAGTCTTCACCAAAGCAGGGTTTTGGAGACCAGGAGTCTTGAGTAGGATTCAACTGTCTGCAGCATGGTCCCACCTCAAGTTCCAGTACTTTAAGTTTTACAACCAGTGAGTCATGGAGAAAGGTGCATCYTGAGCAGGTCATTCACCTTGGTTTCGGCAGGGATCACGAGGACGACATTTTCTATTCGAATCCCAAAGGACCCATCTTCATAATACCCAGGCTCTGCAGAAACAGACAGTAATTAACTAAGCCACATAGTTGCACTGTGCAAATACTTATTCCCCATGGCCAAACTTCCCCTCCACAGCTTTAGTCCACTGAAGTCACTAAGCAGTCTTGACATCAAGCATCCACAGAGGCAAACAAATTTCTGACTCTACTTAATCTGCACAGAAGCCCCGAGCAAGGTGACAGCAAAAGTTCTCAAAGAGAGGAGAAACAAGACAGACAGCCCTCGAGCTCAGAMCTTGCAAGTCAAGAGAGAGCACAGAGTACATGTGTTCCAAATACCAGAAACTCTGAAAATATTAATGTCTTTATGAAAGGCAGGTGGGTAACCCCTTCCCCAAAACACTTATTTTAGAGAGTGCTCCACTGACTCCCTGAGAGGACTCTGCAGCCCTGAAGGAATGTAAGTCTCTCAGCAAACCCCAGCAGGCTGTTAATTTACTACTGGAAGAATAAGGCATGTAAAGATTGATGCTGCCTCAAACAGCCCATAGCAAAGACAGGATTAGCTCCTGAAAGCTTGGTGTCCACCTTGTACTGCAGCCAGCTCTTCCACTGCAGAATAGGAGCAGCATGCCAGAGCTGGGCTGGTTAGCAGCACAGCTCTGCTGAGGTTTGCACTGTAGAGAGCAGGATGCAGGCCTGCAGCACCCTACTGCAGAGATGCTTTATGGAAGGTGAAAGAGCTAAAACAAGGATCTTTACCTATAGAGCTTAAATGACAATTAAAATAACAAACAGAAGAGGCAGGACCAGAGCTTATGATCCCACCTTTCCTTTACACCATTGTCAGATTTATTCCCTCTGCATCTTAAAGAGCTTGGTCCCTTCCCCAGTAACCAGAGAGAATCACCAATGCTAAATACCATCAGAGACGATCATGCCAGCCTCCAAGGGCTCGTCTGCAAAGGTTTTGTAGCTAATGCCGCAAGGACCTTCATGTACATTTAGAAAAGAGCCAACTCCATGACCTGTCCCGTGCAGGTAATCCAAACCACAGTCCCATAATGCAGAGCGGGCAAAGGAATCTAGAAGGTGACCTGCAGGCCAAGGGAAAAAGACAGACATGGAGAGAGAATTTGATCAAGTCAGGCTCACTCAGAGATGCTGATAATCACACTGAAGGCTCAAACATTGAAARCATGCAAAATAACCCCAACCAACCAAACAAAAAAAACAACCACCACCCCCTCAAAAAAAACACAACCAACCAAAGAAAGCAAGTCATTGGATTGTTAAAAGTTACAGGGCAGATTTGGCAAGTCTGACATTCAAGCCCATTCTCAACTAAGTAGCCCCTCTCTCTCTCCAGTCACACAGCTCTTCAGAAGATGGTCTGTAACAGAAACATTGCACTGCTGCTTGCTCCACTGGGGTTTTCAGGAAAGAATCCAGTGGTTGAAAGTCCCACAGAGAATTCAGTACCTTTCTTAAAGGTAGCTGCACTAAGTGAACTTAAAGTAGAAGACCTGCCAAATGTATTTGGTGAACTAATCAGCCAGACTTCTTGCCTGGATGGCCAGTCATTTCAGATTGTTTCAACCACAATGCAGAGAATTTCTGTTGCCTGCATGTGAACACCAAGCCCATATGTCCAATTTCAGACACCCTCCAATTTCAGTTGGGTTTCTCATACCACTATGCAGCTGCTTTTTCCTCACCTACCTAAGAATGCAAACTGGAGAAAACTCTAAAAAGAGGCATCTTTGTGTAMGGTGTCTGATCAGGGAGAAAATAGCTCTGCAACAAATTCACCAGGGGTGAATTTATGTCACAGCTTCTCCTGCACAAAATCAAACCAGCTCCTTTGTGTGTCATATTCCCATGCTGCTCACTGATAAGACATTCCACATTAACTGGAAGAGAATTAGCCAGTCCTTTTGAAGCTGAAAAGTGACCTCTCACTTTGATAGGGCCATGAATAAAGCGTAAAGACAACTTCCAAGCACAGCAAGGCCACAGATGTGTTAGAGTGCCATTGACTGATCAAAGTCACTATCACCCTAGAACCAGAGCACTTTGAACACCCTTCAGACTTCCCGTCTCAGGATTTTCAGCACTGGTTGATGCCRAGAGAGAAGGCATCAGTAATCGAGAATCCAAAATGTTGTGATGGAAACAGACACAGACAGTTACATCAACATCTGCCTAACWCATCTGGACCTGTCAACCATAACATTGCTCTCAGACCACTTAATGGTTCTTCAGAGGTCACTGCTGTGGCCAAAACACTCCAACTCACCAACCTACCTTTGGTTCCATTTGGGAAGATGGCTGCACTCACAGCTATATGTCCCTTCAGGACATAGGTGAAGCATTCCTGTCAAAGAAATGTGTGCCRTAAGTAAACAGGGAGAGGCAAAACTTTGCCCTCCCCCGGAATGGAAAGAAAGACTGCATCTTGTAGCAAATTGCAGAGGATCTGGAAAGACTTGCTCATGCTCTCCAATGGCTGGCAATGCCAAAGCAAACCATGAGCAGAAAGAGTTTAAATTACTCTGAAGATCTTTCTCTGCTAATTATGGRGAGTGTCACAAACTCAGACTGCAGGTTTAGCGGCAGGATTCACCTGACCTACATGACTGATTTTCTTTGTGGCTGTAGTTTTACTTTCTGAGCATACCCTACAGCATATTTTCAACACTGAGTGAACTATAATGATGAAATTAGTTTTAATTAAAGAAGCAATTTAAAATAAACAAAATTATGTGGCTGAATTTCCAACACAGAAATAAACAAACCTTCTCAGATAAGTCTGAGACTGGTTTTTGATATGGTACACTAGACACAAACCACTACTGCAGCCTTGCATTAGACACTGAGCTCTGCACTAAATTAAAGCCCCCTAAATCCCATGTTGTTGTAAACAAGCCAGTAACRTTTATCCTCAGCCCACTGAATTTATTATTTCTTAGAGAAGACATGTAACTTCGCAGATGAAAGGTGTGCATTTTAAGACAGGTGTTATTCTCTAAATCACTTAGTTTTTATTTTGGCAGTMTGAAGTCTTGCAATGTCCTTCTCAGTCTGTATCAAAATGCTCTCACACATTAAATAAATGATACCTGATAGAGCACTTTGACTATATAGCWATAGGGCACATTACTAATTTGTTTAAGTATCTCTAATGATAAGGGTCAGATCACAAACCACACTGAGATGTCAACTTACCTTTTCATAGGCTGATGGTGTGCCAAAATGCATTGTCCTGGTCACATCTGTTGTACCRTCTCTTCAGAGGCAAACAAAGATGCAGGAAGCAAAGGGATGGKGGAAAAAGAAAAATCAAAGTGAGAATGCACAGAAAACCCAGTCACAATGCAGCAAACCAACCAAACTCATAATTGGGTAGTCATCTGCTCTGTGCTACACAAGACTGATGATGTAACAGTTCCTAATCAAAAAAATTCCTGAACACACATGTCCCAGAAGTAGCAGTAATGATTTACAATTCAAAATGTTATCTTTCATCCATAAGCATCCCGAAGCTCTTTGCAAATTAGAATCTAAACTGCTCATAAAAATGATGCTAATTTGAGGTTTAGCAACTGGTACCTGCCCACTGAGAACAGAACAGAGAAGGCCAAATTTAGTCTATTTATATGGCAGGTGATTCATTAGCAGCTTAAAAATATACACTTGTGCACAAATGACAGCTACCAGCTCAGGAAAGGGAAGTCTAAGGGGGTACAGTGTCCCTTTCATCCTCAGGATGTCTTGTGCTAAGATTTCTAGAAGTTATCCAGCATTTGGATAGGGGTTAGTCTGAGATGTCAGAAACTGGCTCTAAGTTCCTTCTACAAATATCGTTTTGAGACTGCTGTCAAAAACAYAGAGGCTCTTGAAATAATGAGTTCCCTTTGAAACACTCACTCCTGTGCCTACGCTTTTCCCCAGCACACACAGGCCATAGTCACAAAGAATTCATCGTTTAACTTCTCAGCAGGGACAAGTGGAGCATCCCTGTCACAATGCTGTGGTAAGTGCCATTGATGTCCAGCTTATATTGTATTGGGCTGCTTTTCATAGTGGCACTAAGGAAATTGTTAATTAGGCCATCAGAGGGCAGGAAAAAAAGATCCCCTTGTAAAAATCTTCTCAAAGGATGTCTGTATGGTTCTTTTTCAAAGCTCTTCCTGACTGACATAACAAAAAGGTATAGCTCTAAAGACAAAGCTCATCTCAAAGGAGCAGCCAGGCCTGTCCTGCATCTTTCTGAACAAGCCACTTCTCGTCTACTTACACTGGTAAAAAACATCACTTCTTTCACCTTCCATGGAGTCAGACTTCCACAGTAAACAGCTGCAGAGACTGAGCCCACTGAATGGCACTGYCAAAACAACACTGAGCAAGTCAAGGGACATGACGCTTTCCCAAAAACACACCTGAGACCCAAGTGGCCACTGGGATGAGAAACCCTGTCTCTGAGTCTCTCTCTAGGAAGGCAGAGAACACCACAGGGCAGTGCTGTCCTGCTGCTTTGCCCCACCTTGTTCTGACCTCAGCATCAGTCAAACCTGCCCACCGGGCAGATCCTGGCAGGGTAGGTGCCTCGCTCAGCTGTGCAGGCTGCTGTGTTGGCAGCCCAAGGCTAAACCAGGGCAGTCAGGCCTGCTCCCTGTTCCCTGCAGCTCTAACACCAATGCGCCAGGTGAGCAGAGCTGCAACAGACAGACACATGCACCACCAGCTAGAGCACAGCTACCATCACACTGGTAATGGGACTCAGAYGGGAACTGTGCCTTTAGATCTCGTCCCCTACCTCAGACAAGGCTTGTCAGCAGCCTTGGTCCGCTGTCCTGAGCCGAGCTCAGGGCCTCCTGTCACGGATCAGTCACCCATCRACTGATGCACTTGGCTACATTCAGAATCCCACAAACCCCCTCCAGAGGGGATACAACGAGYAGGCTCTCTGGGAAATGGCACTGTGCTCAAAACTACACATTGCCATGCTTGCCACAGCCACTGTGACCTGACCCTGCAGGTGGTCACTGGGAGCCGAAAACGTAGCTGTTCAGCACCATTCATCCCACTCACTTGTACTGTGCTCCTGAGTCCAGGAGGTAGATCTCATTCACAGACAGCGTTCTGTTGGTCTCAGGAACTGGCCTGTTCAGTTAAACACAAAGTTTTTTGTTCCACAGTTTTAAGGTCTCCAGCCCACGTCTGCAGTCCAGAAACCACATTAAGTGCAAGCTTGGATGTGTCGGCTCTGATTTCTTGTGGCAGTGATGGAAATCCCACACATGCTGAGCCAGGGATCATACTGAGGAGTGTATTTGTCTACAGTAAATAGCACTACAGTACAGAGAATAGCTTTGTTGCTTCCAGCAAAACGCTCAACATCTGTTCCTGGACATATTTCAGAACAGTTTGCACTTCATACTTGTCCTTCCCAGACTTCTACCCCCAAAATAGCCCCTTCCTATGGCCCCTGAGCAGATCAGCATCATAATACATGCATGCTGCCMGCAGGCAGAGATCTTTCTTTAGTAAGTGTGGAAGCTCTGGTGGAATAAAGCAAGATGGCAATCAACAGTGACTACATCTCCCTGGAGTACTCTGTTGTGACTCCACAAAGAAGCTAGACAGCTCAATWCCAACTATGTTTGCTGAAGGATGAAAGGAAAAGCTGTATTTCTCTTACTTGTAGTGGATGATGGCTCCATTTGGACCTGTGCTTGATATGGTAGCAAAACTCAATTCAACAAAGTCTTTCTGTTGGCTGAAAGAAAAGACTGTGATCACTACAGCACAAGCGAGAGGAGCACACCAGGCACCTGGGGCACCTGGAGAGTCCCACCCTCAATTTCAGATCACCTCAGCCTTCTCCTTAGCCTTGAAAACCATCTGGGCAAGCACATTCGGGTAGGAGAATTGTACAGATCGAAGCCCTATCCTCCCAACCATGTGGAAACCTGGTTTCCATCTCTACCCTTTCCTTACAAGCAGAAAATTCACCACCCAGACCACCCAGGGAAGAGATGTCCTGAACAATTTCTTCTTTGTTAATTGTTTACTCAAAGCCATTTTTAGAGATCCTGTTGATGTACACATGGGAGTATCTCTCAATACAAATGGTGCTCATTCTCCATCAGAAGAGGAGGAAATCTAACTCTTACACCAACTCCTCTGTGGTAAGAAAGCAACTGCCTCGTATTTAAGTGTCCTAACCTGCGGCACTCCTCATTGCTATCTCAAAAGGAAAGCGGATAGGATCCAGTGGGCTGGGACTTGTATCTCCCAAGAGACCCAATTCTTCCCCAATTCTTTCAAGTGTTCAAAGAAATCCTGTAGTAATGGTTTGTCCTCAGGTAAAACATATCTGCGAGTGAGCTGGATTTCTAAAGAATAAAATAAAAACAAAGGATAAAAACGCCACCCAGAAAACATCCTCACAGGGGATTTACTTTTTTACCTGCGAAACTCCTCTGCTTTGTCTGCAGCAATTATTTCTGTTACTGTTCCCTTTGGAACCTAGTGGACAAAGATGTAGGTTGAATTAGTACCCCAAGAAGCAAAGAAAATGCTATATGCTTAAGCACTGGGCCTCGTCTGTGCATTATGAAACCAAGTCTTGAAGTGGCCTCTTTCCAGGTTTTCTGTCCTCATTCCCCAGTAATGACAAACACAAACCTAGCAATATTGTGCAGGGCATGTGAGGAGCAGGAAGCAGAGACGGCCACAGTAGGATTGCTAAACCCTGACTAGGGAGCAGTYAGTGCAGTATTAACTTCACTGAGATATGTACAGAGGTAACATGTCACAAGGCAAGATCTCTTCACAGACAGGTTACACTAAGCTTAATCAGTTCTCTCCAACAGCCCATGGTATTAGCAGAATTTTTATGCTTTTAAATCAGAAATGGAAGCAGTTGCAGGAAAAACAAAGGATGTTAAATTTTACTTTAGGCATCTGATAAATTAAAACCTGTGACACAACCTCCCCAGGCCTGGACAACAGGCAAAGGGGAGCAAGAGCTAGGTTTCATAACCCCTGAGGCAGACTTCCTGAGGTACTCAGACATGTAAAAAGGCACCTTCTGGAAGTCATCAAGCCATCTCCATAGGTAAAGTCAATGGACTCAGACATGTAGTAGCACAGAAGGAGCACAGCTTAGTAAGTTGCTGTGTAACACCTGGTACTCTGCACCTTCACTGGGTACTTCTAACCCAGAGAAAACACGAGTAATTAGTCTTTATCCCATTTTCACTGCATATGGGCATGAATGCACCTCTCCATTCATAAATGCTAAATCTGTCCAAACTGCCAGACAACACTGATTATCATGAGAATAATTCTGAAGTATTGCACCAAATTGGGTATTATTTCATGATTTACACTACCAAACCAGCACAAGACAGTGTTAACACTATATTAAGCCTGTTCAGGACATTTCTCACCTGCTCTTGCTTTGGTCTGTGTAAAATGAATGGGAGTATGTTTTCAAAAAAATTCACTCAGCCTTGGATGAAAGCATGATTGAAATCCCCCCCCTAAAAACAGATAAAGCCCCAACTGTTTCCCCACTTTTAGCAAAGGCATTATAAAGACTATTAAAAAGTTCATGCTACTGAAGAATTTTACATAGCAATAAAATCTCCAAGTTAAAAAAAATTAATACACTACCTCTTTCTCCAGCCAGTTAAAGAGCTCACACAGGGCAACAGCATCTTTAATCTATGTTAAAATAGGTACAAGAAAAGGGAATTGAGAAAAGATTTATCAAGCCTCAGTATAAACAGTTTTTGATGCAAAAGAATTCGACCTGCAAGTTTCAGAAACACAAACTAAGAGATGATCTAAGAGGTTTTTCCAGGTTCTGCATCCTGTAATTAATACAAGCACTGGAACTGTATCTGGACTATTAAATAAACATTAATAAAGGTTTATTGCTGAGAAGTATCTTACTGTGAAGAATTACCAACTACTCAGCAAACACTGGCTTTACCCCACACATGACTTTCAAGTCTCTTTTGGTTCAACACACAATATCTTGCATTTCAGATCGTGGAAGGTAACCACACGACACATCTGGTGATGCAACAGGGGAACATGCCCTTTGGGCACACAGACACCACACAGTCTCTGTCACACAGCTTCTGGCTTCTCTCTTGCCTGATTTTTCTTCCTTTTTTCTACATGCTTGCAGCATGCAGGGGCAAGAAGCAGGAGACAAATGTACAAGAGCAAGGCAAAATTTTGTCCTCAGGAGGCAGGTGACAAAGTGTCTCTGCTCAGTACAAGCATTTTTACTTCCCCTTAACTAAAGTGAAAGAAAAGCATTGAAATAGAAAGTAGCAGTTCCCAAGAAGCTAGCAGAAAATGTGGGACAAGCCCAGAATTGCCAGCCCTGCTTTAATTGGCGCATTTCTCCTGTTGTGAAAACTGCTGCTTGAAAATTAACAGGAAATAAACAAGAGAAAACTTCAGCCCCACCATGAACCTGTTTCACAGGCAGCTTCTTTGCTTGAAAATATGAGGCTTCCTGGGAAATCAGCCTCATTTCCAGAGTGTCATGATGATGACACAAAAACAGAGTGCTTTGAGGACACTGGCTGCTTCTGAACATCTTGGCCTGTGTTTTGTACCATGTATCGAAGAATTTCTCTGTGTTCTTTAGGCTGTGTTTATTCAAGTGATAGCAATTTGAAGACTCCACTGAGAAAGAAAACAGAACTAGCAAAGGGGAAAGAACATCCCTTTGAGGGCCCATACTCTAAACAACACTTCTCAAGTCTGCATGGTCTTCCAACAGAGCAAGGTTGGTTCCTCACACTATTACAAATGTTGTTCTTCACTCATAGGGAATGCTAAACAAGCAAAAAAACTGTTTCAACAGCAGTAGATGTCTGACGGAAACTGTTTTTATCCTGCCATCCAAATTCTTATTTGCTTTTTAATCCAAAATGCTAAAACTGAAAGGAAAATGTAATTTCTTTCCCTAAATGTAAAGCAAACCTCTTGCCATGTGCAAGGAGGCTCTCAAGGCTTCACTTACATGCGCTCTTCTCATGCCTTCTGTTTCCGATGCGTTCTTCACAGCTTTTGCAATGCAGATGGGGGTATATGGGGTGAGGTATCGGTAAGCCTGCAGCAGAAGGACAGGGATTACTTGTGGATTAGTCAGACTACATAATCCTACAGGTTTAATAACTCAGCCTGGCCACAATTTGTACTTTGGCAGTCTCTCTCAACCTTCAGTGCTGTAAGATACTGGTTGCCAGTAGTCAGCCAAATGCACTGGGGAATAAAGAGGAGAAACAGTCCCTGACTGAAGGAAGAACAGCCACAGGGAATTCCAAGGAACTAAAGGGTCAACAGCTTGTCATAAAGCGGGGTGAAGATTTGGCTATCCTAAATACCATATAAATCAATGTCTGAGCCATGGGTTTCGTGTTGCTGATGTACACTAAAGGCCCAGAGTCAGCCAATGAGAAACACCAACCCCAGGGACTGAGGTGGAACTTAGGCTGTGCAAACAGACCTAAAAAGTCACCCTGACTTGTTACCTGACTGTCAGCCTCAAGTAGCAGGAAGCAAAGGGTACCCAGCCCAGGTACCGAGCGCTGGAGTTGAACCTGGTGGGCCCCTCAAGGCTCTGGCTCCTCCAGCACTGAGCATCACTACTTCTAATGATCAGCAGCTCTGAAAAACTCATCAAGGCCCCAAGAAATACCAAAGGCCTTTGCAAACCTGAGCTTTACATGCTGTCCACTTCTGAAAGGAGCTTACATCAGCGGTTTGAGACAAAGCTTTCCTGTGCCTGGACAGGGTGGCCCTGCATTAAGAACTAGTAACTGATCCCTTACCACTGTGCACTTGCCCAAACATCAGCTGTCCTTAGATTAGCAGGAATGCTTGGCCAGTTCTGAGCACGTCTTCAGAAATTCACCGACTGAGGTGACTTGCCCAAGCCTCGTCACACTTGGCATCAGAAGAAGGAACAAAAATGAAGTCTTTTGCCCCAGAGTTCTCTGTTCTACCCATTATATATCAGGAGATGGGGTAAGCACCTACACAAACACAGCCCAAGCAACATGCTGTTCTCCTATTCCAATGCACCAGCATACAAATAAACACCACTCAAATTCATGGGAAAGGCCTGGTAGACCCTCAGCAAAGACCAATTTCACACAAATCCTACAGGCTTACGGTTTCCAAATTCTTAAAAATAACAAGACAATCACATTACATTATGCAGAAACTAAAGTACTGAAGAAGCCACAAGAAAGTCAGGAAAGTCTTTTTATCAGAGTCAGCACAAAACTTCTCAATGGTCAGATTCTTAGATTGGCTTGCCTTTTACAGATACTGGTAGGTTCTATTAATCTTCTGTGAAAAGCATATTTACATGCAGCTGTAGGCAAATCTATAAAGGGTTTGCAGATCTGTGTTTAATAATGGACTGGATTTTTGCCAGTGTCAGTATTTGGCTTTGATGGAGACAGACAGTAGATGGACTACCAGCACTGGGGTTCTTCAAAACACCCCAGGCCAGTTACTCAGCTGGTGTAAAGTGGTGTAGAGCTGGAGAAAAATGCCCAGCATGAGGAACTGGGAAATCTTTGGCTCTTTCAGTGACTCTCTAAGTGGTTTTTAATCAAGACATTTCAGTCCTTCTTTTCCTGCTTTCTATTGCACAGAGCTCCTTGAGGCAGGGACTCTCCCACTGCATACATAGGGCACGCAGAACTGTGATGACTCACTATCAGCCAAAACTTTCAGTGCTAGAGGGGTAAATAATGTCACTACAACTCATTACATTCCTTAATCTAGGCCAGACTGGTTGTAGTTCTCCATACTGATGCTCTGCATAGACCATCTACAGCAACTTACCCAAACTGGGGTTACTCCATTGATTCCAAATACAGCAAGGGGTATTCTACTCTGAAGTCAAAAAAGCAACAACAATTTATCCTGAATGCTCCATAGACTCTATGCTTTCTCCTACCCTGAATGAAGGAGAGTGGGCAAAATGTCAGTATTCTGTATTAAGAGGGCATTTGCACCTAGAAATGGATTGATGGTGTCAGAAGATTTCATAGAATCATAGAATCATTAAGGTTGGAAAAGACCTCCAAGATCATCGAGTCCAACCATCAACCCAGTACCCATGCCCACTAAACCATGTCCCAAAGCGCCACATCTACACGTCTTTTGAGCGCCTCCAGTGATGGTGACTCCACCACTTCCCTGGGCAGCCTGTTCCAATGCCTGACTACCCTTTTGGTGAAGAAATTTTTCCTAATGTCCAACCTAAACCTACCCTGCCACAACTTGAGGCCATTTCCTCTTGTTCTATCGCTAGTTACTTGGGAAAAAAGACCAACACCCACCTCGCTACAATCTCCTGTCAGGCAGTTGTACAGAGCGATAAGGTCTCCCCTCAGCCTCCTCTTCTCTAGGCTAAACAACCCCAGTTCCCTCAGCCACTCCTCACAAGACTTGAGCTCCAGGCCCTTCACCAGCTTCGTTGCCCTTTTCTGGACACGCTCCAGCACCTCAATGTCCTTATTGTAGTGAGGGGCCCAAAACTGAACACAGTATTCGAGGTGCGGCCTCACCAGTGCCGAGTACAGGGGCACGATCACCTCCCTACTCCTGCTGGCCACACTATTCCTGACAC
>JASVER010000017.1:3017510-3184382 GCA_030449065.1 Oceanodroma leucorhoa
CCCAACTTGGTGTCCTCTGCAAACTTACTGAGGGTGCACTCGATCCCCTCATCTAGATCACTGATAAAGATGTTAAACAAGACCGGCCCCAAAACTGAGCCCTGGGGAACACCGCTCGCAACCGGCCGCCAACCAGATTTGACTCCCTTCACCACMACTCTCTGGGCTCGGCCGTCCAGCCAGTTTTTTACCCAGCGAAGAGTACACCCGTCCAAGCCATGAGCTGCCAGCTTCTCCAGGAGAATGCTGTGGGAGACAGTGTCAAAGGCTTTACTAAAGTCCAGGCAGACCACATCCACAGCCTTCCCCTCATCCACTAGGCAGGTCACCTGGTCATAGAAGGAGATCAGGTTGGTCAAGCAGGACCTGCCCTTCATGAACCCATGCTGGCTGGGCCTGATCCCCTGGTTGTCCCGCACCTGCCTCGTGAGCGCCCCCAAGAYGAACCACTCCATAACCTCTCCYGGTACCGAGGTCAGMCTGACAGGTCTGTAGTTCCCTGGATCCTCCTTCCAGCCCTTCTTGTAGATGGGCGTCACATATGCTTAAAGCTACAAAACTTTCCAGACCTGTTTGATTTTACCATCTGTCCTGATGCACCAAGTGCAATGAAGCTATTAAGGGAGATAAGTGATGGTCATTACTGGAGAAAAATAATGCATGGTTCCTGCTATTTTGGCCAGGAAACCTGAAGAATTTAAGCAGAGATTTGTGCTGGTATCAAACTGTGGCAGCCTGGGGATACACAAACAGACCCTGCTCTTGGGATTTTGTCTTTCGGAAGACACAAAGCTGAGACCACTCTTAAAATTCCTGTATACAGAACAAGCCTTCAGGCCCCAGAGGTAGCTCTGTTATCACAGGTATGGCTGTATCATACACACACCTGCAGCACAACCATGTAGTACATGAAACCTCGTGGTGGGTGAATGCAGACTTGCAGCCAAACACTTTTTACAATTTAGTTCTTCCTTCAGTGATCTTCCTTCATCTGAGCCCTGCAATTCTCAGGCGGGAAGCCTGGGCTGTTTAGTAACCCAGCAGCACAAGCACAGATTCTGTTCAGCGGATCTGGTCTTCCACGGCAACATCTGGAAAATACCCACTGGTCCCTGACTCCTRGCCATATTTACTCACAGTATCTGTTAGGCACTAGGTATCTCTGTAAACTGGATGGCATTCCAGATAATGTGATCTCTAGCAAACAAGAGATGTACACAAGATGCATGGAAACCAGCTTATTTGACCGTGTGTCCTTCCCTGAGTACCTCCTTTCATGACTATTGGAATATTAAGTGGACTGCAGGACTCCCAGACAGCCAAGTTCAAGTACAAGGGTAAKATATAGCGAGTACAGCTGTACAGAAATTATTCTGATGCTACAACTGTCCCTCAGCAGATGCACTCACTGCATGGACAACCAGTGCCTGCAGGTTATCCATGTCATCACAAGGTTCCCCGCTGCAACAACTCTGTCGCCCTGTCCCTCCTGTCTTCGGTACAAGATGTCACATATTGCCTGATATCCTCAAGCCACTGAAATAAATAAGGGGAACCATGTTCAGACACTCAGATCAAGCCCAGTGTCCCCTCCCAAAAGTCCTGCTCAACTTTCCTGCTCCAGTTTCTGCAAGTTTCCAGTTGTTACTGCTGGTCCACATAAGCCTGATGCTCCAGCCATGGGCAGAATGACCCGAGTTCACCCTGCTCCCTCTCTCCCTCCCCTCTCTCACTGTACTTGTCTTATCTTAAGCTGACAATTCTTTGGGTAAATCGGCTTAGTGAGTTGGAAGGGCAGCTCCAGCGAGAGCAACCCCAGGATTAACAACCCCTCGGTACCTCAGCAGGGCTGGATCCCTTCCGCACAAGGTCCAGCCTGCATCATGCTTTGCAGAGAGGAAGCTGAGGCCAGCTGCCCTCATTAACACCATTCCTCACCACGCTAAGCAGAGAGGAGAAAAGTATTTTCCCTTGCAAGGGCCACTAACCTTGGGAATGGCCTCAGTCAGAGCATAGCTGGCTTTGTCACTGAGCCACACTTTCTCCTTGGGTGAGAGGCCTGCACCAACAGCCTGCAGCTCTGACAGGATAGATCCATAGGGCATCACCTGGATTTTAAACTCAGGCTCCAGGGTGGAGTCGAGCTGTAAGTGCTCCCTCACAGCTGGGTCCATCATCCGGTCACCATCGATGAAGAGCCTGAGAAACAAATCAGACAGAGCAGATAGGTGGGACCACATCTGAGAGTGGTTGGAGTAAAGAAGGGAAGGAGAGACCATTCTGGTGACATTTCAGGGAGAAAGGAGTTCRTTAATTATGCACTATACTTTGTCCTATATCGTTTTAACCGCTCGCCTTTTCACAGCTTAAATCCTGCTTTGAAGTTAAGATGTACCACCCTGCTGAGAGGAAAGGAGCTGATAGCATTTTTGTTTGAATGAAGCATTCAAAATGGCTCCATCCTATCACTGCACTTCAAGTAGGAGAGAGTAACAGAGGCAAATAATGGCCATTCTCTAATTTTTAAGGGCAACATCTGGAAATGGAAAAGCTACTGTTGTTCTCAGTACCACATTGTTCTCGCTTTCACTCAATTGGAAAGTTCAGCTCAACCTTCACATACAACCTGTACTCACCCAGACAGGTTTTACCTCAGATGCATCTAGCTAGCAGCTTGGAGATGCCTCTAAAAGACTTGTGCTTGCTGAGGCTCATTATACAGGGCAGTCAGAGGAAAGAAGCCTTCTGTCATAAGCCAGCCCTGAAACTTTTCTACACAGACCCTGCAGTTTTGAAGTGACTCATCAATGACATTACAGAAAAGGTTTCCAATGTCCATGCCAGCATTGGCTCTTACCCACATTTCACCCAGGGCTCCGAGGGCCCTCTGTGTTATGTCAGGGTGACAGACAGAGGGGTCAGCCATCATGCCCAAGGTCACCCAGCACGTCAGCTGAGGTGCTAAGGAGCGCAGCAGAGCTCTTGGCTGCCTCTCTAGCTCTGACCAGGGGAGGAGAGTAATTAACATTGAAGACAAAAGTGCTCAGAAAGGACATTAAAGCGCCTCAGCGTAGGCGTTTTGAAAAGACAAATTCTTTGCTAGAACAGCTCTCCCACAGAAAAATGCATCTTGGGGGACAGAAGAGGGGAATACAAGCACCTGATTGTGTTCATTCCTATGACGGCGTATGCAAAAAACACAGGATTGTACTCAACATCAGAGCCTCGGAGGTTGAAAAGCCCTGGAAAATAAGAACGCCAAGAATCACAGTCCTGGTTCATCTTTTGCAACATTAGAGAAAGCCAAAAATAATCTCAGCAAAACACAGTCAAGCAATGAGTCATCACGGGTACAGGCCGTGGGTCCAGCTCCCACCCAGCTGTCCCACATCCTGCTGCTTTTCTGGCAATCCTAAGTTTTTGCCAGGAGATGGCACCAGAACTGCAGTTTAAACACTCCTATCAGGCAAGGAAATTTGGGTTTAACTTCTAAAGGAGGGCTGGCTTGGAAGAAGTGCAAAAAAGACAAGGACATATGTAAAAAAAAGTAGTGTTTGCCCTTTATGGTCTGCGCAATGCAATAAAAGCTCACTTCTCAACAGCCAGAAGACTTCAAAGTTACAAGTTATCATTTCATTCCAATCCTTTTTTTGATACTTGAGGGAAGAGGGAGACACAATAGGCAAGACTAAAATACTCCAAAAAGGCCTTGCATTTGGGTGCCTCCAACATCTCAGATTCAGACTGCATAGTCTTAGGTTTTTTTCACAAAAATTTTATCCTGCACAACTCCAGGCAAAGTCAAGAGGGGAAGCAGATGTTCAGCTCCAAACTCCTGATTTTAGGGTCAAATAAAAACCCCAGGGTATCCAATTAGCTGAAATTAGTTACTCAAGGCAATAAGGCCAGCCAGCAGGACAGCTGGGAAAAGAACCAACGTGTCCTAAATCACAACCCAGCACTGTATTCATCGAACTGTGCAAATTCTGCCACAAAAGTAAAAATAGAGTTTGATTCTCCCCAGGGAAGGAGCAGGTCACTTGAAAGCAGAAAGGAGCCACAAAAAATTCTTTACTGCATGGGTACAAAATTCCTCACTTAGCCAACTCCCAATGCAGTAAGGAGGCAATAGCCTCCTCTGTGGCTCTCTTTCTGTCTGCAGAAACTTGTCTAGAGTTTAATACAGTGAATTGAATTAGATAAAATTAAAGACAACTTCTCCCACTTCCCCCTTTAGGATAGGAAATCAACCAGGCATCCAGCAATAAGCTTCTCTCATGACCTCCTCAGGTCCATCTTAAAAACCTTGATTCACAACCAAGCTTGGCTTTGCTGGAGACATTTAATCTGAAACCACCTCAGGGCACCAATTTATCATTAATTTAATTGGAGATGCGCCTGAAAAGGTGAGACACACAATCTCTGCTCACGCAGGCTTCCCCAGGGAGGAGTCATATTCACCACTCTCAGAAATACTTCTTTCATGAAAGAAGCTCTTAGCTCAGTGTCCCGGATCCAGGAGAGCCCACAGACCTCAGCAAGCTGGCTTCTCCCAGCACCAGAGACGTTGCGCTGGCAGTGCTGGAGCTAGGAACACACCACCTTCATTTCTACCTTTTCAGATCAGACACGGGGCACAGGCATTAGCAGCACTCGCACCCTGCCAGCGCTATGTTCCCACTGCACCAGTCTGTGTACTGGTGATTTCTGCACAAAGGATACACAGCACTAGTAACAACAGTCCCGGGRAAACCACTGCTATTTCTGGCCATTCTCCCTTCCTACACCCTGGGCTGGGAGCCAGGGTGTGGAGACCTAGTCGTCCTGGGGCCCCAAACACGGAGGGGACTCTAGTGGGACCCTGGGTTGAAATGATCTGGAAATACAAGTTGAGCTCTGACTTCCTTGTTTTAACCAAAGCATTTGCCAAACACTGGAGAGGTAGAGACTGACTTAAAAAGTTGTGACAATTAGGAAGATTACTGTGAATGCCATGTACCCCACCCTTGCCTTATGCATACAAAGCCACATGTTGCATTGCTTTGTTTATAGCCCAGCCTCCACAGCAGAAAACAGTCTCCATCTTCCCATAGRGTGAGGCGGCATCAGGATATTTCACAGCCAGAAAATCTCACTTTTTTTTTTTCTCTTCAAACTGCCTCAGGCTTTAAATATAACCTTCTTTTCCCTTTGCCTGGAYTGTTCTTCTAATGTGGTGATTTGCTGCATTTCCTGGGCCAAAAATGTTCTCAGGAACTGCACTGGGGTAATAAGGTACTGTGTAGAAATACAGGCTTGCTGTTTGGGACCTGTTATCGCCACTGCACTTGATACAAGTTAATTGACCTCTAACAAATACATYTGCTGTCATGAGTGCCTCTCACCCTGGCAGGGTTCTTCCTTTCCAAGGCAGGAAGGACATTTATTTTGTAGCAAGAACTGAGAAAGGAGATGCAAAGACTTACATGCTACTTCATCCAAGGCCGTTACCACAAACCACAGGACTTTCCTCTCAGCCATTTTTGAACGGAGGGCTACAATTTTGTCTCTCCAGCTGACCCCTGCAGAACACAATATGAAAAGCTACAGTCACCAACTTTACTGGGAATGATGACATAAACACAGACCAACGCATCRGATTTTGGAGGTACCCAAAACACACTGTGTTTGTGCTCCTCACTCCTTTGTAATAACTGATACGAACTATCTCAAACAAGCTGCCCTCCAGACATCCATGGATTTGTTTTGAAGTTATCTAGCCCCTAGCAAATGGTTTTTTGAAGTTTTGAAGACAAAGGGGTCATTAGCTGAGGTCCAGTCACCTTGACCTATTCATAGTGGATCATATTGCGCTGCAGTAGTGTTTTCCTCACTACTTTGCAAGAGGAAAGCAAAGAGGGAGTCCCTGTCTATTGGGAGTTAAGCTTCTCACCTGTGTAGCTCAGGTCGAGCGTGATGAGAGGCTTGCAGGGGCGCTGAGGACAGTCTGTCCAGATTGTATCGATCAGGTTTTCTTTGACAGGCACTAGGTCATGGCCAGCACTTCTCAAGGCTTTGGACATCCTCTTCCACTGGTCTGCCAAAGGGAAAAGAGTCAAGAGTGATGGCTTTAAAGAACACACGCTGGTTCAACAACGGCCCCGTTCACAGGGGGCAAACGCAAGAATCTGAGTCTCCTCCTTTCCTTCTTCCCATTCCCTTAAAAAAACAAGCAAAAGCTATTGCAATTACAGTTCCACAAACACAGCCACTACGGCCAGCAGCAGGTACAGAACCTCTCAGCCCTGGAGCCTCATGCTTGAGCTGAAGAAGAACTGCTCCACTGGGAGACAGAAGTCACTGGAAGAAGCCACCCGAGAGGCTGCCATAAGGGTGTCCTCTACCCCAGTGCAGAACCATGCTAGATCTAAGATAGACGAGATATGAGATGGGCTTCCACACAGCCACAAGACTGAGCCTTAGCCCATCTGAATCAAGCAAATGTCTCCCCTTGCTTCCAGTGACCTTTGGGCCTCATGTTCTGAAGCATGAGTAGATGGATACTCGTTCATCTGATATAAATGGTACCTCTCTAGGAACGTGCTTCCTACAGGGAAAGCTGCGGAGATGCTGAGACCAACAAGCAGGAGTAGCAGCGTGAGTTTTGCCTGGGTATTCTGGCTCACATTCTGGCCAAGGCATTCAGCAACTTTGTACTGAAATGCCTGTGACAAGCCACAGCACAGACAAAAGGAGGTGGATCGGGACTCTGCTTTTCAGGTAAGGTCACTGCAAGCCCAGAGGGTAGTTCTCATCCCTTGTGTTTTGGAGTCAATGCACTGCTGTGGAACTCTCATGATACATGCCTAAAACCAAAATCCAACCTGTTTTGCATAACAGTTTAACCCACCAACCCATCTGGGCTGAAGCATGGTTAGCTACATACTATCACACAACAGCTTAGCCAGAGAAGCAAAGAAGCAAAATCTAGCTGCCCAACCCAGAGTTATAAAATAAAATAAAACCAACCAGCTGGAATAATGAAAGGGTCCACTCCCACTTTCGAGCCTTCTGGGAGGACACTCACTAGCCAATCCTCCTGAGTCGGTGTGTCTTTCAGACCTCCATAGATTTTAAAAAAAAAAAAAAAAAAAAAAAAAAAAAAAAAAAAAAAAAAAAAAAAAAAAAAAAGAGGTTCAAAGAAGCAGTCATACTGAAGCATTCCCACGCTACCCAAAAGTCCAAGCTAACGCATCAGATACATCTACTAACGAATGTCTAGACTCATGGGCAAGAAGAGTCACAGGACACTAAAGCAGGAGCAGCAATGTATCCAAGATGTCCCTAAGCCCCTGCATGATGGGGTATCCCTACAGCCCAAGCTGTAACATGTGCAAAGTGACCAAACAGCCTGTGACTGTTCTCTGTTTATCAGTAGAGCAGCATCCCAGCCTCCTGCATACCCATTTTCATGAGTGTCCAGTTGTTATCCATTTGATGTGCAGCTTGCAGGAAGTAGCGTCCATCTGTCCACATGGCTGCATGCTGTTCAGTTACTATGGCAGTACCTAGGCAGGAAGGCAGAAAGATGTGATGATTTAGAAGTGGGCAGCCACCACGCAGAGACACAGACAGCAGGGGGAGTGTTTGAAATGCACCCCAATTCCCCAAAAGGCAGCTCTGCTCACTGTTCAAAAGTTAGTCCAGTTTCAGCGGAGATATTCACTGTATCCCCTGCACTACGACCTTCCAAATCCTATCAGAGACAGTATGCACAAGGATGCAGCTTAATGAATTGCCTCAGACGAATTCAACTTAAGCATATCTCATCCAGTCAGTGGAACTGGGTAAATGGTGCTTTCCAAACCTTTTGTAACAGAGACTGTGGTCTCCATTTGGCTGTTGTCACAGTAACACACACTGTACATCGCCAGACTCCATCCCATCTTCTTAGGGGGAGGAAGCCTGGGCTCTGGCCATGCACARGAAACAGCTGTTACTAGGCTAGCAGACGTGGGTATCACTCCCAGCTGTCAGCTGCACCCCTTTCCCAAATGTTACAGCTCTAGCAGAGATGGCTGAACAGGAAATATGAACATAAACTTCTGCTGGTTTCACTGTCTGTCCCATTCCACTGACTCCAGATGGAGGGATGCAAGCAGACAGCTGAGGGGCAGTGACATCTCAGCAAGGCACTCTAGCTGCCTTGCCCTTGGCGATTCAAAAAACCAAAAAATACATGGCACAAACAGAAACTGAATCCAAGTCTTTTGGGTATCTGCATCTTGACCATACTCTCTGTCATCAGAAACTGAAGCCCAGATTAGTAGAGCAGAGTTTCCAAACATGAATTCATTGCCTTCTACCAAACTCCCCCAACACAAACCCTATTTTAAGCTGCTTCAGCCTGAAAAGATGAAGCAAGAAACACAAGGTGAGCCCCTGTGTGAAACCTCACTGGTTTGCTCAGCGCTAGGCTGGGAACACAGACCTTCCAAGTACATAACAAGGGCCCAAAATAGAGAGGAAGGTTATGAAGAGGCCATGCAGAAGGCGTGAAATTAATACAGGATTCATGTTATCCATTAACAGCAGCCCGCAGCCCTGGCTTTATCACCTTCCACATCATGTGGTCCCAGTGTAGTTCATAGGAACTGATGAAGGGACCCTCCAAACACATAGGTAGTAGTATTTACTAAACTGATTTACAATTCGGGGGGGGGGGGAGGGCGGGGAGAGAGACCTCAATAGACTAAAGTGACTTTCCAACAATCACACAGCAGAGTAAGTTGCAGAGCTTAGGGTACAGCTAGGGTAAAAACTAGGTCTCTTGAAACACAGACCTATCCTACAGCCAAGAAAACATCCTGTCTCAGCAAGATAAGCAAACTTTTCCACATTGTTCAGTTTCCAGATGCAGTGTCTCTGGCCCTGGCTCTGTTTAAACAGAAAGGCTAGCTGAAGTCCATCTACTATTCACCCAGCCCAAATGGGCAATGTAAAAATCTGTTCGTACTGGCTGCACATCAAAAGAAATGACCATAGGTTACAAGCACCACATTAAAGAGTTAACAGGATTTTTCTTTACAAGAGGTTCATTCAGGGGTCAAACATTTTCTGAAAACTTGTCATTGCGCTGATATTACATAATTCCAGCAGGTAGCCAAGACATAATTCTGCAGATGCTGAAATGGGAAGAAAACAGTCCAAACAAGCTCAATAGGTTTCCTTTTCCATCTTGCCTCCATGCCATGAATGAGACTATTTCTTTACAGGGGAATTATGTACATTAGCAAGAACCCGAGTTCTGGAAAGGTACCTGCAGAGCCATCAAATCCAGAGATGAACGCCCGTCTGCAATCACAGGGTGCAATGTACTCGCTCTAGAAAACAAAAGAGGCAACAATTATTTATAGCAGCAGGGGAAAAAAAAAAAAATCAGCTGATGACAAATACTTTGATAAGCTTTTTCTCCTAAAGGACGCCACAGAGAGAACAAAATGAGTTAAAAAATCCTGGGCTCTACTCCACTGGAACATTTAATCATCTGTGATTATACTGTATTTACATCCAACTGGGTTGGTTTTTTTTTTTTTTAAGCTGCAGCACTTTTCTCCCACAAAGGTCTGTAAACACTGAAGTGCTTCAGAGTTTGCAGATGTTTATTTCACACTCAGCCTCTCCTTTGGGCAACAAACAAATGCTGCCTTTGAAGCTGCAATGTGAAAGGAGGAGAAACCAGAAGCGCCCCTTGATCTTGGAGACCAGAGTAATCAGTGCATAAAATCTGTAAAATTCACAATCTCCAGTGAAGTCCCCTCACTGGCAKTTATAAGAATTCCTTTAAGACTTTCTTTTCCACAACAATGAAAGAAAATCATCAAGGTCGTAAAAACTTTAACCCTTAGGATCTTTCATAATTAGATGCTGATCCTCTCACTTCTTCCTTGCCTACTCAAAACCCGACTACACCAGAAACCACCAGACCATGGTTTGGCGGGTGAAAGGGAATCAAAGACTGCTAGTCCATCCTCATCCCAAACCCATCACAACCTGTGTTTGTGGACACATCTGTTGGCAGCATTACAGAAGAGCCCGAGAATGCACAGATATCTGACATCCACAGGAGCTGCCAAATTTAAAAGTACAACTGTACCTTGAAATGGCCCACACACCATTTTTATGGGATCCCATTCTGGCAAGTTCGGAGGTCAGAACTGCTGAGTAGGCCTGTTAATTAACTAGCGCAACTCAGCAAATCAGCTTAATCCAGGCTGACAGTGCCAATGTTTGAGCTGCAAAACCCCTGGATTTGTACCTTACAAATGGTCTGAAACCAAATTCTGTTCCTCTGCCCATAAAGTTTCTCTGCATCCAGCTGTGCTGTGGCAAAAGAAACATTTTAGGGACTGAGCTGAGAAATCACAGCCCAATTCTCAGGTGGTTTTAGTTCCTACTGTGATAGATACTGCATTTCCCTGTCTCTGGCCAGGGCTATATTTAAATCACCTGATTGTTAGAAAATACTCCCTTCAAATCTGTAACTCTTCACTATTCTAAAGAAGGCAGAGGGTTCAAAGCACAGGAGTGAGTGAGAAGCACAAATCGCAGCACCTGGGACCAACTCTTTATTTCTCCTCCCAATCACCCCTCTGTCAAAACTCCTCCAGAACAGCTATGTCTCTCCCCTCCTGGGAGATGCCCTAGGCAGCAGCTACCAACCATTCACCACTAACGTTTTGAAACTGAGCCTTGGGACAGCGAAACCCATGGCCCAAAAGAGGATCTGGCTGAGTAGCTTTTGCTCCTGATTGCCAGGGAAGATTCCTGGGATACGCTCCCAAGAAATCCTCTATTTTATCCAACCACTAATGAAAGTTGGCAGAAATGGGGCGGGTATTGAGACCACAGGTGCCCTCAACTCCAAGTCAGTCCAGTTCCCTGTGCCTATTCCTGGCCAGCCCCACAGACCTGTGACATACACTCAGCAGCTGTGGGGAGGAGAGGGGACAGGATACCCGCCTTGGGAAGGGATGACTGCCCYCTGCACACCTCTAGCTGGGGGGGTGGATCCGCCTCAGTCCACCACAGCACCACCATCACCGCTAACCCCCTTTAAAATAACGACAGAGGCATGAGCAGATAGAGAGGACAAAGTCTTTCAGGGAACAGAATCAAGTGCCCATTTCCCCGGCTGCCTATCTCAAAGCAGCAGGACAGAACATGAAGGCAGAGTGATGCCAGACCTGAGGAGAATTACCCATTTCAGTGTTTCCCTGTTGCCTGCTATGACTCCCCGTCTCCTACACGTCTCAGCTCAAAGCTGGGACACCATCTCCCAGGGTCCCACACCTAAAGGGGATGCTGGAAATTTCCCATTGTGGATCATATCACTAAGTACATCTCAAATCAGAGCAGCGATTTCTCTTCCCTTTCTCTTGACCAACACAGCAAAGACTACAGGCTAGTCTGCTTGTGCAGACAAGCAATCTCACATTCATAGGAAAGGATAACACTGAGCTAGCTGCATTAACAGCACAGAACAGTGAAATGGATTAAAACAATTTAAAAAAAAAAAAATCTAAAAGGAAAAAAATAAGTCTATCAGTTTTAGATCTGGTAAAAGCTGACCTAAACTAACAAAGACCTTGACTGCATGGGAAATACCTCATACTGTCTCATTCACAGACAAATCCAGGGAATGTTTTAAGAGTTTACAATGAGGCAGRTGGGCTTTAAAAGGCAGTATGAGGGATCTGGAAGGGAAGATGGTTCATTCATCTGTCAGTCTGAATTCTTGCACACCCACCTGTTCTGTTCCATGCAGCAACCCCCACTGTGCAAAGACGAGCCCGTGTTTTGCACGAGCTAAAATTACAAGGGGAACACCTGCGTACGCCACACAAAGTACAGGCCACAGCACAGTCAGAACAAGGTATTTCCCTGGAGCTTGTCTTGCAGCTCCAATGGCCTTCAACCTGGCCTTTCACGTCTGCTTTCCACCACACCTGTCAGTCCTTGACACCCAAACAAAACTGGGGGCTGCATCACAGAAACCCTCAGCTAAGCCAGGAAGAACCCCAAAAAATCAGTGGTGCTTATCACCAGAGCCTGCACAGTTGGGCCATTAACGTGTTAAAGCTTATTCTATCCTAATGTCAACCAAGATCAGCAATGAAAAGTGGAACTTGCTGCCCTTAGAGCTACGACACTGATGCCATTAAAGAACAAACACTGCTGTGTACTTGGAGGGAGGTCGGTATTCACTGCCAAAAACCCAACTGCATTGGTAAGATCTGGAACAGGTCAGTGCAACCTGTGCACAAGCAGTCTCTTGCTTTATAACTCTGCTGATTCCTTGGCTCAGAACAAGCATGTGTCAGAGGAGCCAGCCCTGAGCAGAAGACAGCGTCTCTGCCAACCCAAACATGGGGCCCTGAGCTGGGCAGGTGCTTCCTTGATGTGGAAGACCAGCCAGATCTGACCAAATTTGTTTTCACTGAGTCAAGGCCTGGGGGTGGAAGCCAGCCCCAGTTAAGCTGTGACTGGCTCCAAACCCAAGCTCTAATCCAAACATCATTCCCTCCCATTAAGAAGAAAGTTCTTCCAATCTCTCAATATTCCCATATGGGCAAACTCCAGATTCAATGTAAACTGGGTGACTCAACATAAAAATGGATCCTGCATTTACCACTGCAACACCCCAAAAGCTCAGACAGGCGTTTTTAACTGAACCACAAAGGACTTAGGTGTCTCATTCCCAAAAGCATGGCATTTCACCCCTTCAGGATCCAAGGTATTCACAGCCTTGATTAAGCCAGAGTCAGAGCCAGCTGTGTTTGAGAAGCTCTGCAAGTCTTTCAGCKCCTTACACAACTAAGCATGGAAAGCAAAGGATACAACTGGTGGCAAGCCTCCTGGCAGTATTACAACCTAAGCCTTCTAGCCTTGGCAGGAAAACCAATATTAAAAGCATCACAGAGCTCAGAGCTCAAACATTCCCAGTGTTACAAAGAGAAATTAGTCAGCAAGTTGCAGCATTGGGGTATATCAACATCAGTCCAATCTAGGAGTTCCTTTGCAACCTAGAAGTGAATAAAGTTTCCCCCAATCTAAACCCTGTGTCAACACCACAGGAGGGAAAGCCCTCTCTGTTGACAAGTTCTCTGATGTGGATCCCAGGACAGCTGAGAGAGGCAAGGACAGCAATAAGCATCTTGGGCTGTGGGGAGGAAATGGCTCAAGCCACCAAAAGCTTGGATATCATTAAACCGCAGTCTTCTGAGTCATGGAGGGAGCTGCCCAAGAGCAAAATCTGACTGCACGACTGTAAAGTTCTTATTTGCCTACAGGAAACAAACCCTTGCTTGSAACATGGGGAGGCTGCAAATCTCAGCTCATCACAATTTACCTGGAATCAGGAAGCCTGTTCCGGGCTCAACAGGTTTCTGCCAATGCCTAAAATTGCACCAATTCCCAAACCTCACAGACAAAATCCTGCACTAGCTAGTCAGGAGGCGCCAGAATCAGCAGCTTTTAGTAATCGTTTCCATTCAGATAGATTTGCTCTGCAGAGAAACCTGACCAACTCGCCCGGCAGGAAATAGCAACATGGGGTTCTCTGCTTAACTGCACTCTGTCAAGGAAAAAGAAAGCAACAGAAAAACCCAGAAGTCCTGAGGGTCACATTCTTCAACTCACATGACAGCATTTAACATCTAGTGAAATGAAACCAGAGTTATATATGGACAGAGGCAGCTTGAGGCAGGAATGCAGCAGACAATAGCAGCTGCAGAAAACGCCTTCCCTCTACCTGCCCAAGTTTGGATCTCCCTAAGAGGAAACACGATGCTGCACATATRGTCCCAGGGCACAGGCAAGTCTGGACCTAGCTCACCCAAGTGCCAAGTCAGGGGCAAAGGTTCCAATTCAGTTGCATTTTGCTCTTGTGCACCCTGGGGTAAAAGGGAGCTTTGGGTCTGAGCCAGGAAAGCTTCAGGTCTTTTGTTTCCTGAAAATGGCTGAGGAGGGAAAAACCCTTGGCAGTCTTGGGTCTCCTAACAGAGCGAACAGAAGAGTGAAACTAGCATATGAGCAGGCAGGGGAGGTAAAAGGCAGTTCAGCAATTTAAAATTAATGTCACGGACTACAGAAATCTTAACGGTGGATGCAGCACACAACACAGTTACTGCCACAGGTTACCACCCTGGGCCCAGACTTCCCTCCTCTCTTTAGGGCACAGAACAAGCTGATGCAGAGCAGCATCGAAAGGGAAGTGTCGTTGTGGCCTGTTCCTTCCCTGCCTCTCCAAAGGCCCCTCTGCATGGGATCTGAAAGGCTTTAGCATAAGGCAGCAAATTCCACCAAGAACTGGATCTAGCAATGGGAAAGCTCTGCAACTAATCCTTCGCCACCTCGCTTAAGAGTATGTGTTGATCGGGAGGTGCTAACAGGGAAACTAAAGCCCAGATAATGCCTTTTCCTCCCCCAGTAAATGCATTCTTCCCAACAGCCAGGATGGGGACAGCAAGTGCTCTGGCAAGCTCCCTTTTTTGCAGCATGAGCTCCTTGGAGACAATCTGATGAGAAGTTGCTGGTGGAACATCTATGCTGATTTGTTTTAGGAACATAAAAACCTCAGTCTCCTGAATAGACTCCAGACACTTTTTCCAATATGATGTTTCTCAAGTTACCCGGGCTTTTATGCTAGAACCATTAAAGTGAGTGAACGAAGGATAATTTTAGTTATCCCTGGCTTTTATTTTTTGCAGGGAAGTGCAATCATTCCCATAATCCATCCATCCATACCTGGTGGGCATCTCCAGAGGGCACTATGTAGGCTTGGACAGGCTCCTGGACATACTTGGGACTCTTCATCACCTGCCGCAGTTGCTTCAGCAGTTCTGTTGTAATTTTTGGACTCATCTTCCCACCTGCAACTAAAACAAAGCACAAAACTTCAGAGCTTCTCCAGCCGTCCTGGGCCACTCGCACACAGGCTGGAGGCCGTCACCACTGGAAACTCCCCCTGAGGACAACTGTGCCCACATCATCCCTCTCAGCTCAGAATTTCTCCTGTCTTGTCACTTCACTTATGCTCCTTGAGAATGAGGGATCAGGTTGAGGCCAGAGAACCAAAGCTGGTCTACCCTGTAAAGGACCTTTCCCACCTGGTGAAGGACTGGTGTGCCCAGTGGTGATACACATGAGCTCAACAAACTAGCCAACCCTTCTCACATGTGGACAGCACCAGGAACCAGAACACCTCAGACATGCCCTATGACAGCCAGGAAAGGTCTTGGCATGTGATGTTGACGGTCCCAAGTACCCACAGATCATAAGTAGTCCCACCCGTCACTTGCACAGAGAGAAACTTTCACCCTGGGGGCAGAGATACTGTGGCTTATATGCTGCAGGAGCACAGGCTGCTGGGAGAGAAAGCCACGCACGTCAGAAACTCAGAATAGATCAGTTAAGAATGCAATTTTTAGAAGTTTCACTATGGCCCAGGGTTTCATAGCRGATTGGTGACCGAATTAACTCAGACAAAAGAAATCTGTTCCCAAGGACATACACAGGAATGCATTCACTGGCCGTATTTTCCTCTGGGCTGCATGTTAGTTCACCTAGCAAGAACACAACTATAACAGGAGGAACAGCCCGTTGAGCTCTCACAAGTGACTGCCAGGGGACAACCAAGGAGGCTAAAAGGAACCTTCTCTAAAGACCTTTGGCAAATGCTCTGCAGATCTCAGCTGGTGTCAGCAGGCAGGGGTGGGGCACAGGCTGGATGGAAGACAGCAGATCAGAGGGGAAAACAAGGGCACAGGCCAATCATCCTCCCTCGCTGTGGTTTTGCAATGGATGTATCTTCAGCATTGCAGTGAACACCAGCCTCTCAATTTGCTACCCAGAAACCATCAATAGCCGGGGCCCGCTGTGAGCACCACACACAGTGACGCATCAGGCCATGCTGCTGTGCTGGCGCGAGTGAAGGCTGCAGTGGAAGGCACCAGCTGACTGCAGAGGATGTTCAAGCTGTGGAGGAGGCCCGGCCTGAAAGCCTATGAAAATCAAGTAAACCTGAACYTCTTCAGAGCTTCTCTCCATCTTTTCTTCACTCACATCTCCAAAGAGTGCCCAAAGTGGGATAATACCCTTCCCAGTTCTCTACCCATTCCTTTCACATTTTTAAGAATGTGCCAGGATCTTACAACTTTAATGCTGTCACTTTCCAGAGCAAGGTGGGTAGGCTCTGTGCTGCCTGAAAGCCATGCTATGCAGTATTTTATTCTGACCAGTTYATTTCACAGCTCATTTCACAGCCATGTCCACACACAGATCATAGATGGGACAAGCAAATAGCACGCAAGTCTCAAACATTTTTTGCTTATACAGGCACTTATTCTACTTACACCTCAGTAACTACCAGGAGCTCCAAGTGACATTACGGTCTTATGCCAAAACACAGTAAGGCACAATCCCTGCCCTGTGATGTTTGCCATCTAAACGGGAAGGCAGAAAAGCTGTCTCCATTTCACAAGCCATAGGAAGACATGATTTGACCAAGGTCACACAGCAGCACCATGACCAGGTCAGGAACTGAACCAAGATCTGATGCATTCAGGTGTAAAAATCTCAACCATTCACACATCTCATCACAGAAAGTTTGGAGCACACCAGACTTGTGTGTGACTGACTGCCCACAAGTACGCTGTGTTTTAAAACCCAGACCACAAGAAGCAAATCAAGCTCAAAAGGCACCATACACAAAATCCTCAAACTGGTATCTTGACTCCAGTGCCTTCGCTGGGATTAGAGTACACCTCAGATTTATTTCCAGGACAAATTTCATAGTTTTGTACAGTGTTTGCAAGCTACACTGAATTTTATTATACGATGATTKTTTCTGGCTGTCCTCTGTAATGAGCTGCTGTAACATTCTATAACATTGCTGCTGATTTATGTTCAGACAGAGGAAAAACACAAAGGAGAGAGAGCGCAACAACATAGCAACTAGCCAACAGAAAAGAATCTCTTTCTACAAACTCATAAGGACACAGCTTCCTTTCTTGATCTGTGCTTTGTCTCCAGGAGCCTGAAAGTCTCATTTAAATAGGCAAGGAATGACAAGACTTTGCCTTTTAATAAAGCTCCTTGCTGACAAGCCACAGTTTTCTTAGCAAGCAAGAGATTCTCTCAAGGACAAAAAAAAAAAAAAATTTAAAAAACACTCTCACTGTTGAAAGATTTGCTTGCAATATTAAAAACACAACTAAGCTAGGTTAGCAACAAAACCCATATTAAGGAGGACATCTATTTTAGATAACCCCTACAGTGTAAGAAATCACTTTAAAAAAATCCTCCACAAGCTTTCCAATAAAGTTGTCTTCAATTTCCAGAGAAAGAGAAGCTATTTTCTCCCAGATCTTTGGTAGTCATTTACTCTGGTCCCCCTATAATTTTTAACAGGTGACCTTTCCTTTCTTGGCCATAATTATAAGCCTCTACAAAGTTAAAACAGCTTCTCTGCTATTATTTAATCACTCCAGTGATTAAAACCAAACACAGCTGAAATGAAGGCAGTGGATTTAGCAGTGCAAGAAACAGTCCCACTCCCTGCCCTAACTTTTTCAAAGGTATCAGACTGCTGTGTTACCTGCCTCTGTAGTTCCCCACGTCTGGATGCCTCTTGCCTCTGCTCATGCAAAATACCATTCAGCTCTCTGCTTGGCCTTCATAAGCTCCACTGTGCCTGAGAAAGCAAAGGGCAAAACTGAAACAGCTAACAAACTTTGCCCCCCATAAAACATTGTCATCCCCCAGCAAAGAGCTGAAAATGCATTAACACTATGTTCCACTGGCAAGATTAGAGATGCACTGAGGGTGAACCATGGGGGAGCAGGGAATGTCAAGGGCCAGGCATTTTGCTTGTCAAGACTTATGATTAAATCTTGCAAGCGTGTGCTGGTTTAMGCCAATTTGTTTTCGCAACCATTCTGTCAGGGGCCACTCCCCATTTTACAGATGGGGAACCTAAGGCAGAGCAGAAGTAACATGCAAAGTATCACCGCAGCATGATGGCAGTCAGAGCTGGATCCCAAAATCTGTCACTGTCTAGACATACATTATCTACACCTCRCTCAGACCACAGGAGTCAGTTCTCCAAGAGCCCAGGCCAGATCCTGCCTGGACATCAGGCAGCATCTCCATCAGCCACACAGGGCAAAGGAGCAACCACTAAAATGTTGCCAGAGGAACCAGACACCTCCTCCTGCCTCCCACATGCACACAGAGCGATGGGCTGCTGCAATCCCAGGCRCCAGCGATGGCAAGGGTTGGGGACACCAGGCCCACTGTGTCAGGGTGTGCGTCAGTGCCACGGCAGGGAAGGGAGGCGAGGCCAGGAGGTCAGGCTACAGCTGGGTCTGCCCGTGGCTGCTGTGTTAGACCACCCTAAGTCTTTATGTCCTGTTTGCTTCAAATACGCTCATCCTTCTGATAATTTCCTCTTTGTTTTCTCTTTCATRAACAAACTTGTTCAAAATAAGCATGTAAGCTTGCACTGCCAGGAACCAGCGACACCACCTCAAAACCAGGCCTCTCTGGCCTGGGCTGGCCRCACGCAGGACAGCCCTAGCACTCACAGCCGTGCACTGAGGCACAAACCCCACCGGTTGCCCCCCAGTACCCGCCTGCACCCCAAACCCACCAAAACCCCCAGCGCAGCCTGCCCCCCTGAGCCAAAAGTGTCCTTCAGCCCCACACAGGGCTGACAGGGGCCACTTGGGCCTGGACACCCTGACAGGGCCTGGCTGACAGGGCCTGGACACCCTGACTGGGCCCGGCTGACAGGGCCTGGCTGACAGGGCCTGGACACCCCGACAGGGCCCGGCTGACAGGGCCTGGCTGACAGGGCCTGGACACCCCGACAGGCCCCGGCTGACAGGGCCCGGCGGACAGGGCTGGCGGGGGAGGCCGGGCCCAGGCCGTGCCGAGGCCCCCGCGGCCGCGCCCCCACGTACATGTAACGTTCTCTGCCATTAAGGCTGAAGCACCCACCCGGGCCTGCCCCCGCCCCCTCCCCGCCGCTCCTCACCTGCTGCCGTCCCGCCCGCCGTCCGCCGCCGCGACGTCAGCGCCCACGTGGGCCGCCGCGGCCACCCGCCGCTGACGTCGCGGCGGACGTCACGGCGGAGCCGGCGGCGCGAGGCAGGGGGCGCGCGGAGCGGGATGAGGACCAGGAGCGGGAGCGCCCGCCGCGCTCCGGCTGGGCCGGCACCGGGCACCGCGCACCGGCAGCCCGCMCCGGCAGCCCGCCGCAGCCGCGCGGCCCGGCGTGGCCGTTAGTCTGAGCCCCGCGGGGGGCCGCCCCGTCCTCCCGCCTCGGCGGCCCCCAGCCCCGTGCGCGGCGCGGTCCCCGCTGGGGGAGCCCGGACAGGGRTCTGCGGGCGGGGGGCTCCGGCTTCCGGGGGAGGTGGGCCAGAACGCCGCCGTGAAACCCCGGGCAGGCYGAGGGTGTTGCAACCGACGGGAAGCGTCGGCGTTTGGCGGCTGCCGGTGCCTCCCCCCGGGGGRAACACCGGAGCGGGGCGAATCGTCTGGCACCGCCTCGGGGCCCTGTCCCCAAAACCTGGGGCTGCGCTCGCTTCTTTGATCCGCTTCGCTCTTAAACTTCCAAAAATACTGCCTCGGGGGTGGGAAGCGCCCGGCGAAGGCGCCTGGCTCCTCTCCTTCAGSCCGCGCGGCCCAGCCCGCCTCGGGGGTCGCTGGTGCCCCCGAGCTGCCTGAGGCGGSGGAGAGGGAGCCGGGGCAGGGCCGGGGGTGCTGGGGGCTCACGTCAGCTCCCCAGCACCGACCTGATGGGCTTTAGGTACCCCACAGCTTGCTCTCTGGAGCTGAGCACAGCTCCAGGAAAACGTCTGCATCCCATTACTTTGCTTAAAGCCTCAGCAGGAAAGGTACCATCTACTTTTCAGGATAAACTACCCTCAGTTTTCTGCTTGGAAGGGAGGAGGGTCATATTTGGAACAACAGTGAGTGCAACTGTTGTAAAATCTGGCCATTTGTCATGCGTGCTCCCTAATGAAAATACCTTCTGCCACTCTCCTCTGCCCCTGGCAGTTTTTTACAGGTGGGCTATTAGTCAACCCTTCTGACAAAAACAGGAGGCAGCTGCAGAAATGCAGAAGTGAGAAGATCACCACCAAGAAAGGCTACAACAAAAGCAAAAAATCTGCTTTGTAACTGCATCCAGGCTGGAGGGGTTTGCTTGCAGCCATCGGTACCCTAGGGACCCTCCGGCCCCCATGCTGTGACAGTGCTGTAGCCACCCCTCTTCCATGGGGTTTGTCACTGCACCCCATGTAACTGTGACTCTGCAGAGGATGAACAGAGGAGGAAAATGTGGTGCTCAGTGGGACCCACCTTACTTCAGGGCCTCCCGCACATCCTGGGGACTCGGTAGGAGAAGAGATGCTCAGCTGGCTGCATGGTGCTCAGGACTGGGCCCTTAAAGATGCACAGGCTGGTCACTAGAGCCGGCATCCCGCTGGTAAGGGAAAACTGTGTGGGTACGTGGCCAGCTCATGAAACCAGTCCCTGGGCCTCAGTCTGTATGCCTTTTGCCAGAGGAGAAAAAGTGCAGCCAGCAGCTACTCTGCCCTTYCTCCTTCCTCTCCCTCAGTCCACACCAATGCTGTAGCCCGCAGAGCTTTACCCACAAACTGCTGAATATTTGCTGCTGCGTCTAGCGAGCCAACACAAGCCTGGGTTTTACTAAACCACCTGGGTCTCCCTGACTATTCATGTATTTGCAGGGGAATCATGAAGCAAAAACGGGATGAGAGAAATGTAGAGTAATTGAGGGGGGAAGAGGCTTTTGGAGGTCTCTAGGCCCACCCCCTGCTAAAAACAAGGCCAGCTTTAAAGCTAGAGCAGGTTGCTTAGGGACTATCCTGCTGGGTTTTGAGTATCTAAGAAAGAAGCACAGCCTCCTTGGGCAGCCCGTGCTAGTGCTGACCACCCTGGATTGAAAAGGTTTATTCCTGATATCCAAGCAGAATTTCCTCATTACAGCTTGCCCCTTGCCCTTTCGCTGTGCACGTCTGGAAAGAGTCCGGCTCCCTCTTTGACCRTTCTCCAGGCTGAGCAATTCCAGCTCCCCCGCGGCCCCGAATCCTGCAGCCAGCCCCAGCCAGCAACTGCTGCCCTCTGCAGCTCTCTCCACGTTGCAGAGCTCTGTCTCGTACATCTCTGGAATAAAATCTAGAGYATAACAGCACAACAAAACTTGTAATCCGACAGAAGAGAATAAAAGGTCTGTCCTGCAACCAGCATCCTGTCATTGGGAAGGGTCGTTGGATGGGGCCGGAATTGCAGGCTGTCCCTGAGGAGGGTCGGGAGAGAGGGGGGCAGGAGGCTGGTGAYCACGACTGTTTAGCAGGAAGAGTTTTCTTTCCTCCTTAATCTCCTTGGGTGAATCTAATTGCTGTTTCCCGATTATTCTCACCCCATCTTCCAGCCTTGTCCACAAGGGACTTACACAATCCCAGCAGTCTGGGCCACAAAGGCCCATTTAGATCATCACATCAGTGTCCCCCTCAGGGTAAACTACAGCCGTGTTTTGCATTTGTGTTACAGACCACGTTATGCTCACCCTGCAGAATATTTGCTGAGAAGATTCATTTATTGGAAACCATCCAGAATCCAGTGATGCTCATACTAAAGCACATGTCAGGACATTTTAAAAGCACTGCAACAGTGGCACAACGATCACGGAGATCATTTGCTGATGGTGAACTCTGCAGCTGAATCCCATCAGGGTTGTGAAATGGTCCTTTCAGCCTCCTCTGACTCATAATAATAATTCAGGGTTAGATTTTGCATTTGGCTGCGGCTCTTAATAGAGGGTTGTGGAGAGCTGCACCTGCTGGAGCTCTGCGCCGGCCCAGGGAAGGGGGATGGATCAGTTCAAAACATTTCAAATGTTCGCCATGTGCCTTTCCAGCTCACCGAGTAGTGCTGCACCGTGGGGATGCCTTTTCCTCCCCTGTGCTTCCCAGCTTGTGCATGTTGTGCCCAAGGGAACAGGAGACTCCGACTCCCCCTTGGCATGGGCCACATGCTCCACGCTCGCTTCCCGGGGGCAGAGCTAAGTGTCTGGCCTCGTCCCTTCCTGCTCTGCAGAGCTTTCAGTTTGGCTGAATTTAGGACACTGGCTAAACGCAAGGTAATCTTAATGCCTGTGCCAGTGAAATTGTTTGTTTGATTATTTTTTGCCAGTGAATCATTATTAAATCAGTTTGGGTTAGCTAACGGACCGTGGGAGCAGCAGCAATCAAATACAGGGAGGAAAGAAAATACATCTCCTATGTGGGAGTGCAACTTGGGGAGCRTCCACAGCATGAAATACCCAGGCTGCTCACAGAGCCCAGCGTACCAGGGGAAGGACAGGGCAGGGGAAAGCTCGGCATGTCCATCGAACTTGCCTCATTAATTCCTCCAGGTCTGGAGATGCCATCCTGCCTGTCCGCAGCCAGTCCAAGGAGAGCAGCTACACCGTGAGAGCAGATCTGTCCTGCCTCCTCTAGCTACCCTACAGCCCCGGAGTGAGAGGGGAGCAAACCAGGAGGATTGAGTTTGATTAACTTTTTCTGCTTTGGTCCCAGCTCAAGGCAGAAATAACAAGCGCCACTGTGGACAGGCTATCAATGTGATATTGATGTCTCTCTAATTTAAAACGAAATAAATTAAGCCACCACTGAAAACACTGCATTGTTTGGTGACCAAAATGTGTCCTCATTCTGTCTTCCTGATCAAGATCTTGATTTAATAAAGGTAAAAAAAATGTCTACATTCCCATCTCCTAAAAATGTGCTAAAGGAAGCAGAAAATAGAAGGGAAAATACTGATGTCTGCAAGAGCTTCTTAGTCTTGAGCGCCTGGTATTACAGAGCCATGTTGTGAAGGCTTCTGTACCCAGAGGTGACTTCTAACTGGTTCTGACTCATTGAGCACTAAAATTTAGACTAATTTCCTCCCCTTCCTGGTAGAATTAATAATGACAAACTGATGGGTATTCTGCATAGGAACCTCATTCCAGAAGAGGAATGGTCTTGTAAAAAAAGACGTATTCAGGCCAGAAAGCATTTTGCAGAAATCTCSTGATTACGCTCGTGACAAGTCCTCTGCAGTAAACAGCCATTTTACAGACGGAGACCAGGACTGTGCCACGTGGGCTGGTGTCCTGCCTGTCTGCAGAGACCTAGGTCTAAACACTGCAGGCATCCCAGTACCACCAGTGGCCTGACCCAGCAGGACCAGTGTTGAGCCCATGGATGAGCCTTGGGGCATCTGGGGTGCGTGGGGGACCGGTGCTGAGACATGGCCCATGTGGAGGCTGGTGGATGGCCAGGCTTGAACGAGCCAGCGGATTGCTGCGGAAGGCTTTGCCCGGATAAGCACAGGAGGCAGCACTATTTATTTCATTTGAATAATACATGATCAGTAAGTTAAATAAGAGAAAGCGGAATGAGCTTTCCGGTTAAGCCAAAATGTTTGATGCTTGTTTCCTGGGCATTTTGGGTCTATGGGAAGCTTTGAAGTGGCCCTAATGAACTTGCCAATGTAGGTAATGTAAAATACTTTAATAATTAATTTATCAGGCAGTGCTGTCTATGATATATAATCTGAAATGTTTAAAGAGATGAAACTGTCCTTTCTGAGCAGCTATTTATCTCAACTAAAATGGTGCAAGTTCTGTTGCAAAGGTGTTTTATGAAAGCACTTCAAACTACCTTGCTTTTAATTAAATTGTCCTAATTGGGCTATCTTTTATGTTCTTATAACGCTGTATTTGCATCAGATTACAAAAGAGAGGGGCGAGGGAGAAAGACCTGACAAGTAGCAACCAAAATTGCCTGAGACCAACCTCGCCAAGTGACAGAGCCATTAACTCCCTCCATTGTAATCTTGATCTGTATCAAGTGATCAAGGCCAGGAAATAAGCCATAAAAGAACTCCCTTTATCTTATCAACCCTCCTATACCCATGATGCCTTTATTATGGTTGTAACTTTCATTTCATTCACCTTCTCCTGTTGGGCACCTGTGAAATTTAGACTCCTGTTTTGCAATCTAATCTCCTGAGATGACCCCTGCCCACCTCAAGCAARCCTTCTCATGGCGGGAGCTGTTTGGCACCTTGGTGAGACCGTGGTGTCAGAGGCCGACCCAGTGACCAGTCTGCGACCGGGACACCTTTTTTCCCCCCAAAGCACCGGTCGTGGTGCAGGATGCTGTGGGAGACAGCAATAGGAAACGGGGATTTGTAGCAGGGGGCTGAGCATCTGCACAGCTCTCACCGAGGACAGGGGATGCTACAGCTCAGCTCACGCTGAGCCTGGCTTTTGGACCGCAGCGTCCTGCCAGTGGCTTGGGACATCTCCTGGACACCGGACAGGCAAAAGGATGCTTTCAGCCCCGCTTCCCTACCGCAGCCACAAGCACCATTGGGCTCTCCCATTGCCATGGTTCCACAGTGCCACAGCCTCAGCACCACTTCCAAGCCAGGAAAGGAAACCCGCAGGGGGTTGGAGGTGGGGAGGGGGATGCGAGGYCAAAACACGCTTTTACGAGGTTACACACATGGCCAAACTCCCATCCGCGTGGCAGCTCTGGGATTGCCCAGACAATAACCGACCCACTTGTATTTGTGTTTCACAGGGGCTGTCCTGCAAACCATCACGTGCACGTTGTTTTACTCACAAAAGCCCCGCAGTGAGTTTGGTCGCATTCATGCCTCTGCGCTGGCTTGGCAAGGTCACATCCTCCCAGCCCGGAGGCACACCTGTGTCCATGCAGGAGAGAGCAAGTATTTTAAGTCTGGTTTTCTTCCTCTTTCCACCCTAGAAAATTACCTAACAACAATTAATGCCAGTGTTTTGGTAGTGTATAACTGCAGCGCTGTAATGTGCGAAGGCAAGGAAGGGCCTGAGAACGGTTCAGCAGAAAATTGCTTGTATTTTAAGCTCTCAGCTCTGAATTACATGGAGGCTTCAAACATGTGGCGTGAGTCCTTTTGGATCATGTTTAAAATAAATTTTGTATGTTTGGAAACAGTGAAACTAGAAACTGCAACAACAAATGGTGTGTTTGGGGGAAAAGATAGCAGGGAGAGAAGAAACAAGCCTATCTAGAGATCTTATCTCAGTTTTTCTTGGGAGGACAATTTATCCAGCCAGCACTGGAAGTTCATCATGGTTGGGCGGTTCCCAGCAGCTGCATTTGGAAAGGAAAGGGAGGCAGCAGCAGGCCAGGTAGATATCTGAGTAATTCCACGTCTGCTCTTTTCAGTTAAATACCAGATGTTAGGACATCGCTTGTAAACCTTTAACGACAAGGATGAAAATGAAATGTTTGCTGAGTTCTCTGCCTGGCTCTGTTTCAACACCAAACAGCGCGCACACACATCCCTGCTCACCTGCACTCGCCTGTTTGCAAGTGAAATGTGAGCCTCGTGGCCATTTCCAGGACTTCTTAGTTTTCCCTTGTCTGCTTTAGCAGGAAAAAAGATGGGAATAGCTAGATCTAATGCATGCAAAAGAGCCCATGGTGGTCACTGGTGCCCTGTTAAGTGCTCTAGGAGATCATTTGTTCAGCTTGCATAAAACTCCATGCTGCTAAGGAAGTATATCCTGATGAATTGGATATATTTATGGATATATTCCATATTTAAATATGAAAATCATACTTATTGCATAACAGAGACTTTTATTCAGCTCATATGATGCCATTCTTCCTCAAAGTCTTCACTAGCACAAACATTAACAGGGTGCAGTGACCTGCCTGTGTTTTGGCCCAACACCTGGGAAGCATTTTTATTACACAAGTTTTCCTTATCTGCTCCGGCAATAAAACTAATGGAGCCAGGTGTCTTTGCCTTCTGTAACGCTGCTAGGTCCCGCTCCTCTCCCCATCTGCTCGGGGGGGGCAAGCGGGACCCCTCCTGCGAGCTCCTGCCAGGGCTTGGGTTAGTGGCACGTCTCCTCTGGGCAACGGAGGAGTCTCTGGCATCTGGGATTGCCAGTGAGGGACCAGACATGGATTTTGTTTCCGGTTAACACTTGCTGTATAGTAGAAATTTATTTGTAAATATGTATATAAAGGCCACAKTTTACAAGCCCCAACTCCCACCCGAAGTCACCACCTTTGTGAGCGAGGCCCACTCACCTGCCGAAAAATCCCTTGGGCCTGAACGTGTTGAAATAATTTGGTGTCCCGTCCTGTGCAATATATTAAACAAATCACAATACAAGAAACAGATGTTTATTCCAGAGAGTGCAGGAGCCCAGACACAAAGTATTGGGTTACTGTCTGTCTCAGATAACGGGACAAAGCGGAAAAGTTGGGATTAAACATTCTACATGTGTCCCACGTAGAAACTGTAAACCTTAAAAATGTAGCCCAGGTCCTGTAACTGGCCTTACGGGCGCGAACCCTGCAGTTACCRTGCGGCAGTCCCAGGCTGCGGTCAGAACTGCGGCACAAACCTGGGCGCTGGCATACGCCCTGCACATTACACCGAACTCTGAGGCTGTTTGGGTGCTTTAGTTCAGTGCCAGGCCACATTTTTTAACTCCCATGCCCAAGGGATGGTGATCCGTAGCCCATATCCATGAGAGGTTTGGGACCATCTGAGACCCCACCTATGATATTTCAGGTCTTTGGACACTGCCGTCCTGAGATCTAACTGCAGAACTGAGCCCTGGGCTTTTCAAATGAGATGTTTTCCTTAAAACAAAGGCTCGTTATGTTTGATTAGTTGTTTTTATCTGTGAAACCAAAACTCTAGATTAGGACTCAGAAAAACTGGGCTGATTTTTTTTCCAAATGAAACATGAAATGTGAGGAGCTCCAGAGAAGTTTGGGGGCTGGGGCGTCACTGTCAGGTCAGCTGCTTGGCTCTTAGCAACTCAGTATGAGCAATGTTTATTCAAAACTGTGCAAGAGAAAGCACGAGCCTGAAAAAGCAAATGAAGCAATGAAAAAGGTCCCCATAGAAGGATGGTGCATATCCAGGGATGCTGCTTGCTTGCAACTTTTCTGCTGTGCACTGATTCAGTTATTGTCACGAGGAAATCATTGCCCATGTGGGTCCTGTTTGGGGTCATCCCTAAAAGACCTGTGGGTCCAGGCGGTGCTCAGTGCTTGGGGTCCCTGAGGGATCGCAGCCCCTGGCCCCGCAGGGTGGCAGTCACTGGAAAGCAGTGTGAGACCAGACCTCCAGCCACTCCTGCCGCCTGCAACCACTGTCCTTCAGCTGGCAGTGATTGTGGAAAATGAAAAGCACCATTTTTGCATTTTAAAATCTGTCTGAACAGACAGACCTTTGCCCAGGCAGAGCTTTGCCTCCTCTTGCACCTCACCAAGTGCGGTATCACTGTGAGTGCTTCCTGGCTGCAGAAGCTGAGCTTCACTCATAAAGGAGGAAAGATCTGCTGCTTCTTTCCTGTTCCTGTTTGCATCCCTCACCACGCATAAAATGTGCTGTATCCTGAGTTATTCTTAAACAAGTCTTCCCATTGTTCGAGTCCCTGATTATGAATTCTGTCCCTTTGAAGAAATATGACCTGTGCTATAGAAAAGTGAGAATGATGTTAAGTCTGCACGAGATACTCATGGCTGTGACATACAGGAAAAGGATGAGTGCTTTGCACCGTCCTCACAAATGAAGCCACAGGAAGGAGGTGTGACAGGGCAGCAGGCGAGCTGCTGGGAAACTTCCACAGTTGCTGATGCTGCACTGCCTCAATGTACATCCTCACCCTGCATTTCCATTGACTGAAAATGTTCCTAATTTATTAAAGGGCCCCTCTGGCACTAAAAGCCTTGTCTCTGCTAAGAGATKTCTTTTTAATACCTAACAATGGCAGCGATTCAGACCTAACTTGTGACATTTGTGTTGTGATGACCTGTGCTGACCAGGGTTGGATGACATGGGGACAATCATCAGTCCCTTGCACATCTCTCCACTGCTCCTTCCTTCTCATCAGTAATGCCAGCTGAGTATTTGCAAGAGTGGGAGAAAGCACTTGTGCCGATAGAGACCCAAAATGCCTCTCTGATGGCTGCAGTCTCCTCCCCAGGACGCCGTTACCAGCCACACAGGGTRTATATTGCTGGAGCAGGGCAAAAATCAAAATGCCCAGTGCGGGCAGGCGCTGAGCACCCCCGGGCGCAGCCTGCAGTCTGGAGCGTTTGGGGTTTGCTGCTGGGGCTCGGTGCCCCGCGTTGTCCCTGCGGTCACTCGGCCTCTGTTCGCCCAGCCCCRCTCTCGGCACCGGCAGCGCCCACGCTCGCTGCCACGGGCTGCGCTGCCCATTGCCGAGCTCCTTCCTGCGCCTCGGCCCCTTGCTCCTGGAGGCTGCTATCATGTGCAAAAAGGAAGAAGGCGGCAAAACAAGCACAGCCAGGATTCACATAATATTGCTGCAGCCCTGCCAGGAAACAGRCTGTAAAAGTTCCTGTATTTAAAGCCGGGAGATGAGTTTTATTGTTAGTAGTTGTTATAGCAACCTGAGGTGCCAGAGAGTAATACATGCTCGGCGCGTTGCAACAGACTCTGACAAGTTCAAGGCTGTTGCCTTGCTGCTAAATCTTGTTGCCAAGGCAATGCAACATAAGGCAAGAGCCTAGAGAAATGAATACTGCTGACAGCTCGTGCCAGCAGGCTCGGTCTGATTAAAAGGGAACTTTTGAAAGTAATGTTAACTTAAACAGCGCAGCAGCAGAGGAAGGGAAAGGGGAGCACAGAGATGGAGGACAGGATCCAGAGGAGGAGCAGTGGGTTAATGTCAAGCAACAGGTAAAGGAAAGCGTTCGATTAAAAGKCAATGTGGCTGAGTAGGATGTCTTAGCCTGTAATGCAAGATATGCGCAACATTTTTTGAGGGAGTAAAAAAAAATCACAAAATTCTCATTTTCTACATTTGTTTAACTTGGGCAGTACTGCTGTAACTTGAATGGGAACTTTGGCTTTTTCCCAATGGTGTTGACAGCAAAAACCGTTTTCTCAGTAATTTTGTTCAGTGACGCGGGTATTGTTGCTGCTGTAGTAAAAGCCATGAAGTAGCTCAGTTAACTTTCAATTTTATGTTCATTTCCAGCCTTTTTAAACATGCTTCATGGCAAAATGTTAGCTGGAAAAGAGATGAGGCTGCAAGTTGATTATTCTCTCCTGACTGTGATTCACTGTTAATGTTGACAGTATGCTCTGAGTTGAAGGAAGACTACTACCCCAAGGACCACAGAGTCAAAATAGATGATCAATGCTGAAGAAGTCAGGTAATTAAGTTAATTTCAACTACCAATACAATATTTTGACATGTGCTATGAGATACTAYGGTACTAAAATGCAAATACTACTGAAGTGCCTCAAATAGATACACAACGATCTCAGATGAACTTGTTGACTTGTCTATTGATTTGTGAGTGAAAGCATAATATTTCTTAAACAATTACCATAGCAGTATTCTGATCCACTCCTACTTACATCCCACGCATTTTACATTTTCATGGACTATCGATAACTAAAAATGACCTCACGTTTTCCTATTCAAGGACTATTGCATCATGTGMATCTTGCAGTACAGCAGCAATGTACAGTAGCATACCTGAGACCACCAAATGCCCCATGGGGGAGTTTGTTCTCCTGGCACCTGCTGTGGATTGTGGAAAAGTCAGGTCTGTGAGTGCTTTGTACTATTTAAAAATGGGAAACTAAGACACRGGAAGTGATGTGCCAATTGTACTGGAAATTTTTTGTGTGCAATTATGAGGAGAGCCATCTCTATTGACCTTCATAAAAGTAAGGCTTTTAATTAACTGTGAAATATTTTTGTACTAATTTGAAGTTCTTAAGCCATGGGCCAGGAAGCAGGCAGGTGACTGGTCATATGCTTGTAACCATCATTTGTTTTTCAGCAGCTAATTATATTCAAAGCTAGCAGTGTGTTACTTGCAACCTTACTACTGTTACTGGCATTTTTCCACAGTCGCCATAGCTAGCTGTGAGACATTATATGAACAGAAAGAAGAGAAAACCTGGTTCAGGCAATTGTGAAGGGAACATGACATTGCCCTAGAGGATGCTTTTATTTGAAGACTGTCCATTAGATAAAGAAATGTGAGAATCCTAGATCTGGGCATTAGCATTTTTTTTAATAAGAAAGCAAAAGGAAACTCTATTTTTAGTCTTAGTTGAATTTCTCTGCTGATGATGCCACACAGGGTGTTACTTCTTAATATATCCAGGAGAAGGTTTCAAAGCCCTCCAGAATATCCTTCCTTTTTCTGAAGAGATGCATACACAGAAGTCTGGCTAGTAAAAAGGCAAAAACATATGGGCAGGTCACRCAGCAACATCGACACTTACTTGATCTGCAGGATCCCAGAGCATTTCCAAGACCTGGCTCTCCTATCTGCAGGTCCCATCTGCCCTTGACGCCTGTGACAGTAGGACCCTTCTGGAAGGTTTCTAGACCATCTTTACCACCCCGAGCATGTCGTGTGATGTCTCCTCCASGACAGATGGGATGCAAAGGGGAAGCTCAGACCCCTGCAGAGGAAGCCACGGCTGAATCGCACTGCAGCTAAGTGCACCTTGGCACACGCTCCAAAACATGGAGGCACAACACAAGGGCATCCCCCTCTGCTTTCTTCTGCCTCCTACCCCTCTCCCCTGCTGTGCACCTCTTTAGTTGATCGAGAGCCACCCCCAGAGAGCAGGGAAGCAACGTGGAGCCAGGACAGCGTGTCATCAAGATAGCTACTGATAGCAGAGTAGACAGAGCTATTTCCAGAATGATTAATACTCTTAGCACATGCTGAAGCTTAAGGCTGAACATAAGCTTTAGAGGAATGGATTTTGATGTAAAAAGTGAATAAATGAGACAACTGTCAGAACAATGAGTGGTGAACCAAGTAAAGATCCTTAGCATAGGAGCTGCAAAGCACTGCCTGCTGGCCTGTTTTCACTGAAGCTGCTGGTAAAATTCCCGTTGCCCTTTAGGCTGGAGAAATAGCCCAGCAATACCGTGTGGCACAGAGGTAACCCAGCTAGCAGGCACCAAGGCTACTCCCACAACTAATTAGCCGCACGGCATTTTAGCAGGGGCACAGCCATGGTAACACCCCGAGATCCAAGGCACTGCTCCCCCCCCAGCCCAAACCATGCACCGCCGCTCCTGGAGCCAGTTCGGGGGATCTTTGTACTGCCCTTTACTGTACATACCTTGAGCGCTTGCAAGAGTACCAGTCCGAGGGCCCGTCCTGTTGCTGAATAAAAAGCATGTCTTAAAAGGGCTCTCTGATCTATACTATCTTCTCATAATCCCCACTCCGGAGGTCTCAAATGCCATAATTGAAAACCRGCTGTTCATCTTCTGAAAGCCGTGTTTAACCTACCATCAGCAGCTCCCAGAAGGACAGTATTTTGCATAATCAGTTACATTGCAGGGAATATGTTTAGCATTTTTCTGTTTTTCTTCTCCTGACACTTTTCTCACAGGAGAGCAGGCAAACGAAACCTAGTCCTAGCTGTGCAATATCCTCTTCCCCAATTCCTTTTTTTAACCCCAATYATCAAGGCTACTTGTTTTCCTAAGAATATCACATTGTCTGGGCAGTTTTTAATTTCCTTTTTGAACATCTATTCCTCTCTTACATGAGACATCTTGACAATAGATGTCTTGAATGGATTCACCAAAATCTGGTAGGTTTTGTTACCTTAGATCTGTGTCTGCAAAGAAGTCATATGCTTGGGGTGTTTCTCTGGAGTAGCTAATTCAGCTTGGACCAAGCCACATGACCCCCTTTTCCAGTCTCGCCTTATGGCCTCTGAGGAATGTTGCATTGGCTGCGAGGGAATTACTAGGTCTTGGCAAGACATGTTAATATCCTCGCAAAGACTTGTTAGGGACCAAGACTTCAGCCTCCAACTATTTCCTCTGATAAAGCAGAGCATTCACAGCAGTTCATTAGTCTTGAATCACCAGTTTGACTTTGTTTGAGAGAAAGGAAAGTTCCCCACAAACCAGAAGGACTCTGCAAGTAAAGCTGGCTGGTGTTGCCTGCTTGCTAGCAGGCTTCAAAACAGAAGCACAAAGTGTCGGATCCAATTAGAGAAATCAGTGGCTCGGGACACTTCAGTCAAGGGTTGGGAAAATGAACATCCAGGTGGAAGACAGGTTATGAATTATGGCAACACCTGCTGCACTGGGATTTGAAAGACCGTCCATCAGGACATCTGAAAACTTGGACTTTCATACGTGGGGATGCAAATTCGGTGTTTTCTCCTGAAGACCTGCCCRTGTTCATACACAAAGATCATAGCAGCGACAGAACTACAGTTCCATTTTATTATAGCTGTTGTTTTGGTTTTCTTTTAACACTCAGTGTTGTCTTTCCATTAGTGCCCAAAATCACACTGATAATCCTTGAAGGCACCAGAGCGTGAGTATCATATCTGCAGCTGGATCTCTCTGCTAGGAAGCTAGTTACACAGCATGGAAAATATTTTTGCTATCTCATTTTGAATCATTGATAACAACATCACAAGTGAAGGGACTGTATTGTTTGTCCATGAGATGGGGAGGAACCACTCCCACAGTCCCAGCACGTCGCTGTCCCGAGCACCCACTCGTAAGGCAGAGAGGCAAGGTCTGAGTTACACGTTTTTTAAACCGGGAGCAGCTTTCTCAAAGCATGGGGGGCACAGCACTGGTGCAAGTGACAGAGAGTGGATCACAAAATAGGTCCCTCCATGCCAGCTTCCCAAAGCACTCGTATCACTGAGCTGAGCTTCAGAGCATAGACAGGACACTGTAAAGGAACCTGAGAGCTGGAGCCCGGCGGCAGCAGCCGGCCCTGGCCCCAGCAGCTGGAGCGCTCGATCCGAGTAAGGGTATCAGTCAGATGCTCAGAAACTCCCAGCTGACTCACAGCCCCATTTCTTGGCTGTGTGCTGGCCTCTTTACACCTCTGGTGTTGGAAAAGGAAGTGAAACAGCCGGTTCTCGTGTATACGTTCAACAGCTTTGAAAAGCCCCCCAATTGTAGAAAAACGGAGCAGAGCTGCGAGGTCTGGAGCTGGTTTCCTATCCGAAAGCCAGGCAGGATGCCGGATCCATAGCTGCAGTTTGGCTTGACAGAGGGCCAACTCCAACACCGCTGTTCCCATCTGCTTTAATGTCGGCTGAACATTTGTGTGCCATTTTCCCATCCAGCACCATCCAAGCCTATACCAAAGACTAAAGTCCGCAAAACTTTCTGAGGAGCGGTGGCACAAATTGCAATCTTGTACAGTGCCTCTCTCTGTCACTCAATTCATATTTTTGATACTGGCATCCAAATCAGGACCCCAGTTCAGCAACTACACAAGAACATGTCCCATTCCAGCCTCCCTTGGGCTGTGCGTATCCTTAGTTAGGCACATGTTTAAATAACTCACTACAGCCATGCTTAAGCCTTGAGAAAAAGTATCCCAGCAGAAGCACAGAGAACCGGTTCAATCAACCATACACAACGAGATGTGTTCAAGCCAGCTGATGGGTAATCCTGTGTGTACTTACCACAAATCCACAACATAACTCACTGTCCTGCTTGGCAGAAGAGTGTTATTGCCTCTTGGGAAACAAGCATTCCTGATCAAAGACTGTCCTTGTAGAATAAATAATCAAACCAAACTAATGCGTGTGTATGTGTGTATATATATAGTTCACATGGATTTATATGACATGTTGCATATGCTAATGTCAGTCCATCTGAGGGGGTAGAAACTGATGGGGAAGCTGTAGCTACATGGAAAGAACGGGAATTTTCCGGTGAACCTTAGCATGGCAGAGAGACTGTTCTCAGAGGTCGTAAAAGAYTTCTGCGGCCTGCTAATTATACACTAGCCAAATCTTATTACAAACAAGTAGTAAGTATAGGCACGTTTGTTGGTTTTGCTAATGACATTAATGTCTTTTTTGATGATTTGCAGAGCTACAGGGGGCCAGAGACTCAATTTGTACTGATGTATCTCCCACTCTGGTGAAGCCTAGATGAACATGTTTGACATCTTTTCACCATCTATCTTTAGACAATTCAAGGTCTGTTCTCTGCACAGTAGTTTGAACTCATTCTTCTACTGTGTAATACAYACATTCAGAACTCTACTTAGATAGTGGATCTGTGTATTATTTTCTAGTTTATAAGTGATTGTACATAGGATTACACATTACTGTTGTTAAAGGGAATTTGTGCTTTTACTCCTCCACAGTTTCCTTATCTCCCTTAGCAAAATGGCTGGGGCACTGAAGTCTGCTGCGTAGATTCATTTATCTTTCCTCTGCGGAGTCCCAGAGAGTTCAGATACTCCAGTTAAAACCACTGACTTTGCAATTTAGGGTAAGTCATCAGCAAGGAGAGAGACAGACTTGGAGCTGGTTAAAACACATTCTGAAGAATTACCAGGATTTGCTGGGCAAAGACAAACAAAGGTTTTTCTCTTGCATACTATCCACATACCTCTGCAACTGTTTTGTTTTGAGTTTCCAGTGTCTGTTTGCACAGACCTGATCATCAGTCCCGCTGCCCTTCTCCGCTTCCTGTCTGAGAACAAACCGAGACAGTCAGCAGAAGCAATCGCACGTCCTTTAGTATGAAAACCACTGAACATGGTTTGTCCCGCCAGGGAAATCAGTCCTTTAAGTATGTGAGTAATCCACTGACTTCATCCAAATATCTCCGGATGGATTTTTTAAGCGTGCTCTCGATGGCTGCAGCGACAGAAGGACACTGCGCTGAGCACGCGCTTGCACGCTGCAGGCGTAGGCAGTGCTGGCCCGTGCAGCTCTTTGGGGAGCCCGGCCGTGCTGGGGCAGCGGCTCCTGCCCCCCGGCTTTCAATCCGGCCGTTCCTAGCATTACGCACCCCTGGGAATACACTCAGAAACTACAGATGAGGTCATTCCCAAGAGTCTGCTAAGGTATTTGGGGCCCTTGACACTGAGAGGAGCTAAAAATCTTATACTCTGTGAATGGTTTTTAAAGGGAAAGTGGAACTCTTTTTATAGYACATTAGCAGTTTGTTAATCTCGAATTGGTAAATTATTAACTCCTCTACAATTTGTTTATCCTTATCGTTGGAGATTGCGCTAACATATGTTCTTCCATCTTATTTGCTTCAAAAGAAGCTTTGGGAGTAACAGTTATCTATGCAGAATCCAAAATCAAACATTATTYGTGAATAATATTGTTTATGCATATTAACAAATCTGAGGCTGATTTCATCTCTGTGCTGTCCTGTCAAGTGATCCATCAAATATGAAAAGCAACAGTTTGCCCAAAAGGCCTTGAGTTTGACTTAATACTCTAAACTTCAAAACTTTTGTCCAGGAAATTACGCCACATGSTCCTCTGCGGATCCAGAGTTAGAACAAGCACAGCATGCAAAGATACATCACCACTGAGGGCAGGGGGTGACTCTTTGTCCTATGTCCAACTTGCCTTGGGGTAACAAAGAAGAAAATGGACGCTTACCCTGGAGYCCAGGATAGGTACAGAAAGCCTTTTTCAGAGCTACTGAATCAACACTCACATCCCCCAGCCCATGASCTTACGCTCCTGTACTTCCATGCTTCTCTCCCTCAAGCAGTTGTACTGGGCTTCCCACCAGGTGTAGGTCTGGTGACAGCACACCCCCGTCAGCGGTGGCAGTTCAGCTTCAAGTCACAGTTAATGTGCTGACAAAGAATTCCCAACTTGTTGGTCAATGAACATAAACCTTTTGCCCGAGTGTAGATGGTGCTGAGCCAACAAACGTGGGTTTCTTGATGCAAAAGGACGTGCTGTGCTCCAAATGCATCATCAGAATCACAGATTAGAGATGTCTTTTTAAAAATGTGCTCTGAACATGAGTGTTTGCTTCCAAAAATAACTTGTATTTTGCTCATATTAGAAGAGCAGGATGTTCTTTCCTGTCCTGAAGGGATAAGGAGGAAATGAGAACTATGGCTTTTTTGTATATGAGCTTCTATTCTTCTGGACTAGTGCTGTGAATCTTGATTTTTTTTTCCCACAGCCTTAGGATTTTATTCCCTATGGACCTCATTTTGCTTCCATTCATGCTGATGTTACCCCAKTGAAGCTCTCTTTGATTTCAAAGGAATTCCTCCACATTTACAACCTCTCCCATCCTGAGGCAGTAGGCATTAGAAGGGAGGCAACTTACTGAAGGCAGCAAATGCTGAACGTCTCAAATCCCTTTTTGAATGAGATAAAGTCAGTTGAGAGACACGAGTGGGGGCAGAAAGCATCCTTTCCTGTCCTCTGCGTTTGAAGGAAAGAGACGTCTGTTTGGAGGAAATGTGAACGTAATGGACTGCACATTTGTGTCCCATTGTACTGAGGTCTAACAGGAAGCACTTGGGGTTCGATTCAGGAAAAAGTAAATAGTATTCGTTTATAATACTCTCATAACCCCAGTTATCCTGCAGTATTTGACTACATCCCTTTAATGTATATATTCTCACAGATCTCTCCAGAAGACCAGAAGGAAATCTGGCCACTGGGGAGCGGGGGAGGCATGGRAAGAGATTGTGCAGCAATTTCCAGCCGACGGCCCTCCTAAGTGACAGCARAAGTCCAGTGGCTGTCTCCCTTTTTAAACCAAAGCGACTCCGGAGCAGCTGCCATTATTGACTGACACCATGGCGGTTCCTTATGTGAGGAGAGCTGCAAATACCGAACTTTGGGTAATTTCTGAGCAGCCTCTGCCAAGCCCATGAAAGTGCTCTCTCACCATCGGCTCTCACTGTAACGTGTAGATGGCTGCGGCGAGGTCTCCCACCACGTGCGCAGGGCCGCAGACTCCTCAGCAGGCACTRGGGAATCCCTTGGCTAGAGGTTCACCCTGCAGCAGCGTGGAAAAGGCTCCAGCCCTCAGCATTTAGAAACTTTGCTCCTCATACAGCCAGCTGAAGCTGAAGAGGTCTGTAGGATCAGTGCTGGTCCCTGGAAATGCCTTTCATCCCTCCCCAGGCAGCCTGCCTCCCGGAGTGACCGGGGTCAGGGAGCTGTTACCRTCCTTTGTCCGCGGGGAACATGCAGTACCACCACTGTTTGGCACTTTGCTGTACAGCTCTTGAAGCTGCAAAGATTGCAAAAGAAACTGAAAACCCCCACACATAACCCAGAAGACACGGATTGAGGACATAATGCCCTTGATTGAAAAAGGAGGCACCCAGGAAACCTTGTGGTATATATACTTTTTTTAACTAGAGTTAAAGTAATTTGGCATGCACGTCCCCTGAGCTGCTTCCTAAACCACAGCTGCATGAGGAATTATCTAGCTCTTAGCTGAAGTAACTCCTTTAAAAAAACCCCTAACATGTAGGTCATTAAAGTGCTAATAAAAAATGTTGATGAATCTCTGAGCAGTGCTCTGATTATCTCTCTGTGGGGAATGAAGAACTCATTAACATGAGCTCCATGCCACTCCCTCCTCCTTTCTCAGAGTTTGGCATAAAGCAAGGAAACAAATGTTTGTGGTTTGGCCAAGTTTCTAATGAGTAGCTCAGCTAGGTCCACTGATTAGACACATGGCTTTATGGAGGGTGAAAAGGCTGCAGTACCATGTAAATCGGCAAAGTATTTCTGCCAGATCGGGTCCCCAAAAAGGAAACGCTTTACCTGTTGTGTGGATTTTTTGCAATGTATTCAGCAGGAAATGTACAGAGAGAGGGTTTCATTGACATAGCAGGCAGGGAGCAAGGCTGTGAGGTCCAGAGAGCATAACAGAGCCGGATGTATGTCTGAGGACCCATGCTCCAAAAATGCAATGCTGTGTTAGCTTACTATGGGTTTGGTTTCACTCATTAAGTGTTTTGTTTTTTTTTAATACTAAGCTACAGTCTGACCTCAAAAGAACAGTCCTGGCTATTATCTGTCCTGCCCACTCTAGATGTTACCTCTCCTACTCCACAGAAGGGTGTCTATGCAGAAGCCCGCAGGCAGGCAGCTCAGGCAGAGATCTCCATTTGCTGCATCATCCGCAGCACGGAGACCTGCCTAACTAGAACTGGCCGAGGCCAGTGACTCTCCAGCAGCACCTGGCAGCTGTTTCGAAAGAGGGAACAAAACTTCCAGAACTAATGGGAGAAGTCTCTCTCATGCAGGAAAGTTTCTTCTTGATCCTGCTTGTAATCCATGTATGGCCTGAATCGTGAGGACTTGTCATCTACATAACCTTTCCAGGACTAAAGTAAAACTCATCCACATGCCCAGGAGAAGAAAACTCACCCTACAATAAACACGAAAGGCATCTTTACATGCCTGAAAGCATTCTGCTGGAATAAGCAACTGCTGCCTCTGAAATTCAAATCTCAAGGTGTGTGATCAATGTCACGCAGCACCTTAGCACTCAAATCAACCTCCTGAGACACCAAGTCTGTCCCCTGCTGTTACAGACTGCATCGTATAACGACTTTAATAAACTTCACCTCAAAAGCAGTGAGATTTTTCCACTCCCAACAGCCCCCCTGGAAAAGGTGGAATCTAACTGCTCTAATGGTTAACAACTCTCCTCTAATTTCCAGCTGAAATTTGTGCGTGGCCTGTTCATACCCAATTGCTCTTGTGCCAGCACCATCTCTAGCTAAGCTGTCTGGGCCAGAGTGCAGAAGTTGAGGCAAGTCCCAATCCACCGATTTCATTGCAGTATCACCCTCACTTTCAAAACCACACCTTAAGTTTGGCATTTCTTGGCCTTTTTGGGTTGAAAGTTTATTGAAACATGATACAGCTGTAATTTTTTCTAAAAGGAAATAAAAAAGTGGGGATGAACATGCAAGGAACAGCCCTACTAATTCCATGAGTATTAGACTGAACAAATATGCAAATTGGAGAAAGCCAATTCCCTCAACCTTCATAGCGCACTCTGCATGTAGGTAGGTGCCTGTAAACTCACCCACCCGTATTCGTCCTGTGCCCAAGGTAAGTTTTAATTTCCTACAACCACCAGATAGTTAGAGATCTTGTGTTAAATAACAGATGCTGTACCACRTCATCCCATTATTACTGGCTGGTGCCTAGAGGTTCCCATAGCGCTGGTCCAGTCAGGTGGAGCCATCTCAGCGCTGGGAATACATTTGCAAAGTTAAAACATGTTCTGCATCCTCTCCCTATCCAAATCAAGTACCCCATGGCTGGATACTTTGGTTCCTCAAGCACTTTTTTTCTCCTAAGACCTCTCTAGYTCCTGAGGGACTTGCTCGCCTTTCTGTGATGGACCTGCAGCTCCTATACTGATGTGGTGGCAGCAGCCAGCAGGCCTGGAGCATCTTTGGTGACTCCATCAGAAGAGGGCCCCGGGTAGGTGGTGTCTTCATCGTGCCCTTGCTCCAGCCCTGCTYATTTCCCTGTGATCACAGGCCCCGAGAGGCTCTTTAAAAGTGAGCAGTACACAGAATTAAAAGGTTTTATCCCCAAACATACATGAAGTTAGTTGTGTGAGTAATTTTACACCCATAGGCAATATTGCTGATTTCAAAGGGAACTTTTAAGCCTTTCAAGCATATTTTAGATGACTTCTGAGTTTTAGAAATAATTAAAAATCTAATTAAAATATAGACTTTTTTGCATGTAAAGGACAACTATCACCCAGTGCTTCTATAACTTCGAATGGCTGGTCAGAACCGGTCAGATGTAAGCAAAGCAGCCCCGAAACCAAGAAACCAGTAACTTTGGGTGGGGAACCAAGACAGAGATGATTTCAGCTGCTGCAAAGCAGAACAATTACAGAAAGCCAAAAAAAAAAAAAAAAGTAAAAGGACAGTTTTTGCCAAAAACGAGATTTGCATTTCGTGCAGCTTTTTTTAGCCAGGGCCGCTTTCTCCCCGTGGATGTTGCGAGAGCCTTCTCCTCAGCAGCACGAGCCATCTGGAGAAGCCTTCTGCTGCCTTTCGGCCCCAAAGACTGCTTAAATCTCTCAAAATTTCATTTCAAAACAAGGCTTTTTGTTGAGTTTGGGTGTTTTTTTGTTTGTTTGTTTTTTTTTAATTCATTGTTCCCACAKACACCTCATTTTATTCCCCACCACCACCTCAGCTGTGCAGAGCCCATCTCCTCACGTCAGACACCCCCCCCTTCGCCATGGCCCCTCAGAGATAAGCGCTCTCCAGAGGATGCCTCGCCGGGGACGAGCGGCGTTGCCCGCCCCGCACTGCAGGTAGAGCCGCGGCCGAGGCGCGGGGAGTCGGGCCGGGGACAACAATGGACGGTGGCCGGGGCGGAGGACGCTGGCGACACCGCCGCCCCTCGGCCAAGTTTGAAGCCGGGGAGGGTGAGGGGGGGCGGCGGCCGCCGCCCCCCCTCACCCTCCCCGGCTTCAAACTTGGCCGAGGGGCGGCGGGGGAAGGGCGGCGGGCGAGTTCCCGCTCGTTGCCAGATAGTGAGCCGCSGCGGGCGGGCGGGCGCGGGGGGAGGAGCCCAGGTGTCCCTTCCTGCCACATAGTGCGCCGCCCCCTTTCCCCGCCCGCCCGCCGCGGTGGTGCTGGGGCTCCCGCCGCCGGCGAGGAGGGATGGACTGAAGCACAAAGGCGCGGGGCCCGCTGAGGTAACGCTCCCGCGGCGTGGAGAGAGGAGGGAAGGTCCTTTCCCGCCGAACGCGGGCGGTTAACGGCCGTTGCGGGGCTGCGGCCGAACCGTTGCCGCTCTTGGGGAAGGGGAGGCGGGGGCGGCGGCGGCGGCGGGAGGCCTGGCGCGCTCCCCCCGTTCCCTCAGCCGCCTCACGGCTGCGAGGCTAGCGCGGGGCGGCGGCTGCCAGCGGGCTGAGGCGGTGTTGGGGGGCTGCGGTCGCCGTGGGGCTAAGGGGGAACTTCTCCGTGGGTATACGCCAGCTCTCCGGCCGGGGGAGATGCTGCAGTGCTGCCTTTCTGCCTCAGCGCTGAGCTGGAGAGGACAGGGCTTTAAATAATGCGCCGCTGCTCGGAAACTCTGCTAATCAAATAAAACCTTGAAAGTAATTGTTATAATCATGGGCTGTCCTTGGTCCATCGCAAGGCTCCAAAGTCCCTACGAGTCTCAGAAAACTTCCTAAAATTATTTGTCTCTAGCCTTTTAATGTGTTTAATCGCGCAGGGCTCCACCTTCGCCGTCGATAATGGTGCGGGGAGCCCAGGAATGCGATTTCCCAGCGCAGGCAGAGGTATTCTGGTCACGGCAATGCGTACCTACCGGCGTGACGAGCATCTGCCCTGCGCCGCTCGCTTCTGGGGGATTCGCTGTGGTCACGCAGCGTGGTGTTTTGTTAACAGTTTGGAATTATTTTCACTGCATGTTTGTATTAGCGAGGACAAAATTCAAGATTGCYGCCTTGAACTTTAGGCTCCAGAAATGAGGATTACGATGGGCCTTTTGGGAGTTTGTTCCTCAGTTTTGGTCTCCCCCCCAAGACAATTTTCATCTCACATTAAAAAGCTTATTTAGGAATTCAGAGAGGATTTATCAACCGGTGTTCATCCTGGACTTCAGGACAGGCAGGCGGGGTCTGCATGGCCGAATGATGTGATTTTAGCAGGGAAGCCTTGGACTGTCTCTGTAAGGAGGGTAGAGCGTGCCTCAAAAGCAACAACCACCGCAGCCAGTCATGAAGGTGGGTTGCTTCTGTTTCTGTCTTCTCAGCATCGTTACGTTAAAGGCGGGTTGAGGCTGAATCTGCTAGTTTGCATCCACGGGTCCTGGACTTGTGTCCGGAGGGTAGTGATGTGATACCACGCAGAGGAAAATTGTGTAGGATTATGCCTCATCTGTGTGGTGCCACTATGTGGAGGAGTTAAGTTTTAAAACAAATAGATAAAATCAATGGCAATGAATATCTGGGCAAAAAATAATTGGCCAAAGATTATAAAAGCATGAGTGTATGAAATTACTGAATTACTAATTGTGTGGGAGAAGTTGTTGCTTAAATCAGCTTTGGTACCAGAGGAATGAAGCTAATAAATGTGACCTCAGCCTTTAAAAAAGGGCTTTGGCGTGCCTGGGGCAGCTTCAGGCTGTCTCACCTGCCTCCTGGTTCAGTTGCTGGTGACTGGAATAAAGCACAGGTGTGGCAGACATATGGCTGTGTGTGATCTGCTGGGAAGGGATGGTGGTGGCTTTGTGGGGAGCGGTGCGAGCCGGGGCAGTTCTGTGCGTGGCTGCTTTGGCAGCAGGTCTGCTGTGAAAGGCTCCCTTTCACCTCCCTGCCAGGGTTTGCCAGCACGTCTCTTGTACCAGGGAGTTCTCTGGTGTGCACACCCTGCCCCATAAGTGGCCTGGCTGGAAATGGCATGTGAACTCCTCATCTAAGCCTCCTTGGTGGCATCCAGTACTTACAGGGAAAGAAAGTGTGAACTTTGGGAGTGCCATGGGCTCTTCAGCTGTTATCGGATGAGCTTCTCAATGCTACTTTGAGTAAGGAGGGCGTGTGCTCCTCAATGAAACAAAATTATAATTGTGTGATTAATAGCATATACCAGTTTTAACTTTAGAAATTTTCATGTTAACACTTTTAGTGATACTCATGTTATTTTTCAGAAGACATTATTACTTGCATTTAGTTTTTGCTGGGAGAAGGTGAAGCCCTAAGCAGGGAGGAAGGGGTGGGCTGTTTAGGGGCTGAGTGTTTAATGATCGAGGTTAGTGCATAATGATGATGATTAAGCACGTCCTTAATTCTTGACCAATAGATGGAGTGCTGCTACGCTTTAGGATATCTGGGGACTTAATGGTCTCTTGGTTAAATCAGTCATTATCCTTGACTCTTGCCTGAGGATTGGGGCAGCTGACMTTTTCATTTAAGGAAATGATGATTTTAGAGTGGTGCAGTTAGGCTGTTGTGTACACCATGATAATCTAACCCAAAGAGGAGGTCTAGATGGTGCCTCTCACGCCAGAGACTTTGCATTGCTTGTAGAGAGGGTGGACTTGAGCAATCTGGGAGAATGGGGATGTTTCACCGTCAGTCAGCAAGGTGTACTGCAGCTCTTCTGTCGACCCTTTTGCTGGTTATGAAATGAGCGTTGATTGTTCGACAGGGCTGGATGAACCGAGCTGGGTTCAGTGTAACTGTGCTGGAACTGTCCCTGTTACATGTGATGTTAGAGGTGACATTGCACGCGGGGCTGCCTGCTTTTGTTCAGCTCAACTTATTACAGGCCAAATGACCTGGCATAAGACACTATTTGCCATGAAAATCATCAGAAATTAACATGTAAGAGACAAAAAATGAAAAATATTTTAAGACAGACCAATGTTAGTTTGTTTCCTTTTGTAAGTGGAATGTTTTACAGATCAAAAACTGAAATGAAAGAAGGCAGAAAGCTGCTAGTTTTTCCCTTGTTAAAATCATTGTTGCTAGTTAAAACTGCAACAAGGGTCCTTGCCACACTATGAATGGTGTTGGAATGATAATGCTTTTAAAAAACAGTTTTAATTTAGGAGAATAACTTTTGTGACTTTGAGCTGGTGCATAAAATTGCCTTTGCTACCTTTTTTTAAACTGGATAAAAATTTTTGTTTATTTAAAAAATGTCCTGTAACTTTAGCAGCCATAGCAACCTCTGGCTATTATTTCCCTTGTAAATCAATTTTGCATTTTCATAGTGCTGCTGTTTCAAAAACTGATTCGGTCATTGTTTTGCTATTGACTTAGAACAATGCAATCTATATTATTAAATAACATTGCTTCCCGTTACATCACAGGCTTTTCTTCAAGCTATGTTTTGAAATGCTGGTTGCTGTATGAGAGATGGTGGTAGATGGTGGTACGGCTTCTGGTAGGGTTCTTAGGGGGTAGTTGTCTTTTGTGTAGCATTTTTTGGCAGATGAAGGTGAATAAAAGCTACTTCACCCTTAGGGAACAAGCAGTAACTTACTGTGTGTTGATGTTAGATCTGTTTGCCACAGAGTCTACTCTGCTTCCTATATTAACTTTGAGTCACTTGGCATATGGGGAAACACTTGTTTCTTTTCCGTATTCAAGATAACACAAGTCACTGTACATCATCACAAATGAGATTTTGAGGTGTTTCTTTTAAAGATATCCTAGCAAGTACACGGCTGTTTTGTGGATAATTTGTGGGCTGGGTTATTAGTTAAACCAATTTTAATAAATTTGGTTAGATAAGAAAGTATCTTTAGTTATGGCATGCTCGTAATCTAGGCTACGGGGGGGTGTCACTTCAAAATCATCAGTAAACTGGAAAATATTTACTACTAAAAAGTTGATCTTTTCTTTGGATTCATTGAAAAGTTAGTGAAAGAAGGCTTGAGAGCTTCAAACCTCAGTGTGAGGGTGATAGCTCCTGGCTGTTTTTTCCCCCCACTGGATCTTCACAGTTTGGTAAATATGATGTAGGTATCTGTTTAGTTAGGACTCTGGGAGCATATTAAACGTAGTATGTGTCTCATGGTAGTAATGTCAATTCTGCTTGACAAGGATGCAATCAGCTGTTACAAAGTGCTAATTAAGGAAATATTATAATAGCCTCATTTGTTGTTCCAGTCTCTTAAACTCTTCTGATCTTAGCTAGGAAGAAACTCTTGTCTTGCCTTGTATTGTTTAATGTGTTAAAATCCTAGTGACATCAAAGCAGCAGGTAGTTTTCACACGAGTTAGCAGGTTGAGGTGAAGATCAGTAAATCACAAACTGGTGTGAGAGCTCTAGCTTGCTTTGTAGGTTTTTCATGTTGCGTTTTCTTGACCTGCAGCAGCTAACAGCTGGTGAATCCCTTTTCCCTTGTGCAGTGGATACCTCCTGAAGTCACTTCTCCAGCAGAAGTACGTGGCAATCTTGAATACCGTAGAGTTGATAGCAGCTTACTGCTGCTCATATTGTCACTGCACTGCCCTGAATGAGTACCTAGCACAGTGTTGGTGTTAATAGTAGCTGGCACTTCAGCCAAGAGCTGTGTTGGCCAAAGTAAGAGGATTCTGTTGAATTGCTTTGAAAATCTGTGCTTGTTATCTTCATCTATACCTGTAATAATTGATCTCAAGATTTTTTTCTTTATTGTTGCATGTATTTAATTATTATGTGATGTGGTTTTTTGTAGAAAACAAGCATTCCTATGCATATCATCCATAGCTATTACACTAAATACGACATTTAGTGTAGAAGCCAGTCGGATCTGCATCTTGTGTTTGCAGATGCACAGTAAATGTCAGTTCTGGAACCAGGGTGCCTACCACCCAACCAAGCGTTCCTGTGTGTGTCCTTCTGGATGGTAAATAGACTGCAAAATAGAAAAGCTTACTTATTGGATAAAGCTTGCTTTACTTGTTCTAATACAGTAAAAACAAGAAAGGAAAAATATAATTTGAAATATATATATATATCTATATATATAGATATCTTCCCCTCTGAATGTGGACTGGCTTTTGTTGAAGAAATGCTTTTTTGACAGCTCTAGAAGTTTTGACAGAATGCTGTGGAAGCGATTTGGTACTGAAGTCTGTGTGATTCAAATCATTTCTAGATCAATGAAAATTATAAATTGGCTGGCTTCAGAGAGATTGCTGATATTAACGTAAGTTGTTTCATATAATCCAGTATCCCAGTACTTCCTTGGCAACCCGTATGACATTTTAATCTTTATGGATTTATATACAAAAAAGCTCTGTATTTATAAAGAGCATCAGTGAAGTCACAAAGTCAAGTATTTGAAAGCTGTGTAGTGCTTTCCGAAGAAAATATCCTGGATTTAAAAATTAAAATTAAACTATAGCATTGGAAAGTATACTTATGAGCCCTTGTGTCAGGAAGAGTAGAAGTGTTTTGGCTCAGATGCTTCAGATCTAGCAGACACTTAGCAGAGGCAACCTTCAGCCTAACGTATGAAAAATTAGGTGAAATTGAAAATAGGATTTGGGGACGGAAACGGAGGACAATGCTAGGCAGTGCATCCAGCTCTGTCTAGAACTGAATACAATGACACAAAAGTAGTGACCTCGCAAGTACCTTTGTGTTTTCCTGACTCAGATACACGACCATTTTTAGGAGTGCTAATGAATTGCAGAACAATTTCTCCAGGCTCCTGGTCAAAGCTAAAACAGGAGTAAAACACAATTTAAGCCAGCTCTCTTTTAATATACCAATTATTGCTACACACTAGACAACGTACCGTATTTGCTGTGCATCCTAAACCACCAAAACCAAACCAAAAAACTTAATTCTTAGAACATACAAACTTTATTTGGAGATTGCATGATATATCTTAGCCTGTGGAGGCTAAGATTAAGTATTCTCTTATGATTGTTTTCAGCAGTATTATCTGCAATTTCTATGATGGTGCTGAAATGTAGGGTGCAAGAAGCTGTGTATGAAATTAATACCTGGCACTCCCATGTTAACTGAATACAACATTAGCCCTTCTCATATTGTATTACTGCCATAATAAATGAATAACTAGTCAAATATATATTTCTGCATGATTAAATTGTGATAGTGGCCACAACAAGCCCATCATCCTGTTTCAGATCTTGATTGCACGTGAAGCATTGTACTAAATACCCAGTTAAGGAGTAATTGTCTTTGTAATGTTCAGAGTTAATCCGTACAATTTCTGTCTTTCAGTAGCAGCTGTCTTTAAATGCCTATTTGTCTAAAAGTGTATGCAAAGGCAAAACTCTTCTGGTGACTCAAATTTTTTTTGACCCAGCTGTCAGGGTAGAAAGCAGAAGATGTTCATGGTCTTTAATTAATTTACTAAATGGAAGCTGTTGTCTCTTAGGGCAAACTATATTTTCACACCAAAGGTTGTGTAATTTTCTTATTCCTAAAATTATTGAGGTTGTGAAAGAATCTGTGGGTATGTGTTGATTTTTTTTTTTTTTCTTTTTCTTCTTTTTCCATTCCCATCCATGGACATAATACTGAATACAAATTAGATTTCTTACTGACGTGCTGATTGTTATGGATTGACTATCCAGAGCTATTTGTCTTTGATGCGTAGCTGACTTGGCATTCAAAGGACACGTGCATGTTCTGTGTTAAATGGCTTAAGGACTGGAGTGACACAGTTTGAGAGCTTGGCGGATATCTCTGTTTGTGCATGGTTTGGAACAAAAAACTCCATCTTCTAAGACAGTGTCCAAAGTAGATCGCTCAGTCAAATTTTCATAAAAAAATTTATTGCAAAGATTTAATCCTGAGCAGCCAAGGGAGAAAAATGAAGTTGTGATACATGCTTTAATAATGGCTAGTACAATGTTTTGTAAAGCAAAGTATGCCTGTAACCAGCAAAGCCTTCTTTATTTGTTTGCCTTGTTCCTTATCAACCTGATCAAAATCATGGGTCTGGTATCGAGCAAAAAATAAGAAATGCGCAGAAGAACTTGCAAATACGTTGAAATCTGTGGGTTTTTAAAATAAATTAAAAAAAAAAAAAAAAACAAAACCAGAAACCAAAGCCAGKGGTCTGGCAGTCAGCTTTCCCCTCTCCTTTTTTTACTCTGTTTCAAACTTTGTTTAAATAGTTCTGCAGCATTCAAAGAGATTGAATACATCTGTGTAGTGCTAACATGAGCGAGTCTGTACTCAAAAACAGGTTAGTTTAAAAAAAAAAAATCTTGAAATGAATCCAGGTAACTTCCTAGTTAAAACATATCAAATAACATAAAGCATGTGGACTCAAGACAACTCAGTTTAACTATATAAAACGTTTAAGCTGTAAAACATCAGGAGGTTTTTTTTATAGGTGCCTGGATAATTTGCCCTTAGGTGGCAGAGGGGCAGTGTGGGCTCCCTTTTTACATCAGATGTTTTCCTGTGAGCCACGCACTTGGGGAAAAACTGAAATACTGCTTCCTCTTTAAATGGTTGTTGCATACAGGTTATGCTCTTTGTGTGTGTTTCCTCAAGCTTAGATGTTTTTAAACAGCAGTGTCCCTAATTTTACATGCCCTAAGACAACTTCTGATTAAGGGCTGGATTTCAGAGACTGCTTAGTTCTTCTCAAGCACTGCGCCATTCAAAATGGAAATTTTTGCTGTCTGTTCTTTTTCTTGCCGTTCCTAACATGAGTGTTTTATTGAATGTCAGTGCTTCTAATCAAATTGAGTGGCTTTTAATGTATAGCCAGGTGGGATCCTGTGTCCTTCAAAATATCTTAAGTCTGAAGGTCTTGATCCAGTTGCCTGGATCAAGACACCGTCTCTTCAGCAATGGACCCGAAGTGGCCACTGGAGACCATTAAGTGCAGTGGGATGTCTTCTATACCAGAGAAGTGTTGTCCAGCAAGGGCAGCCAACATTTCAGTCCTACGCTTTGTGAAATCTTTGCTTAGATGTGAAGGTTGCCAAATCTTTCTTTAGTTGGCAAACACATATGACACAACTCGGAGTGAAAGGGAGGGAGAGCTCTGAGTGGAGACGCAGGAGGTAGGAGCGCTCTGCTCTGTAGGCAAGGCGAGTAGGAGCCCAAGCTCACCCAGTGGTTCCAGTGCCAGCAGCTTTGTCCGCCTGGTCTTTTCCTATAGCTGGAAAAATAGACTGCCTAGCCTATAAGTATCTGCAGAGCAATGTGCATATGAGCAACCCTTTTCAAGAACCTCTGTTGCTATATGGCACTTGTCTCTAAGCTTGGGTCTGTGAACTGTTTCACAGGATCCCACAAGACAGAACAAAGTATAGTAGTCTTATTGTCCCAATACTTGTGTTAGGAGATCCTGTCTCTCCACTGGAAAAATTCTGTTTCTTTTTTGAAAAGGGTTGAAATCCTCTCCTTTAGGGGGGAAGAAATAGTAAAAAATTTTAAAAAATCAGTTGATTGCTTCCTTTTCTATTAATTTTGGCTAGTATGTTGCATAAGACTCTACTGTATGTGCAATGTTGACTAAAAAGAATTAGCTAATGGTGGGAGTAAGAATAACAATGTCATTTTTACAACCTAGGTTAGCCTTTAACAAGAAAAAATAGCTTGAGGTATACCGTGTACCACTAGTGTCTGGCTACTATCAAACATGCTGCAAATATAGAGTAACAGGTACTGTGTGCAGTAAATTTATCTTTGCAGTAGAAACCTGATGTTGTTGCTATTCCCAGGGGGTAAGTTGAATTACATTATTACTGAGGCTGAGCTAACAGAGCTTTGCTTATAGTATACATACAGACAAGACGGCTCTTCACAGAGGGGTGACCTTTGCTGTATTTTGGTTTCAGATTTCACAGGGACCTATTTCAAAGTTTTTAGCTTCAGTCCACACCCTGCTAGTAGTTAGCTATAAAACTCTCTTTGAAGAAAGTAAAAAAAAAAAAAAAAGTCTGCCCTTTATTACTTTATTAAAGTTAGATGAAGGTCATTTGTTTATTCCTTTTGGAATATACACTGCTGCCACTGTTACTTGTCGATATAACTGATAGTTCAAAGCTGAAATAAAAGCTACAGAATTACCAGTTACAATGTGCAAATGCATAGTGTAGGTAATTCTTTTTTTATGACTCTTCTGTTTATTAGTTAACTTGAAGAATGTGTAGTAGCATATATTTGTGCTGGGGAAACTATTATGGTTGACATAGCATAATGTAGTGTACTCCCTCCAAGGTTATTCTACCCTTTCGCTAAACTTTGAGTTACTCTCTCTCTCAAAAAACAATTTAAAGAAACAAATTAAAGCCTTGTAATCCTGTTTAAGAACCCAGTCAAATAAGAAGTCTGCATGTCACCATTCCAATAAATATGATCACCTTTTTAATACAGTCACTTCTCTCTAGGACTCTGATTTCCATCTGATTAAAATATTTGGGTTATATATTACCACCAAGCTCTTCCCTCCTGGCCATGTGGTCCTGCCCCATCCCATTGTGTAAGCCATGCTGCTCACTGAACTTCTGCAATTCACCATGAATTGCAGCAGAATACTTCCTCTTCCCCCTGTCTGCATTAACTCTCTAATTAGCTCGAGGGAGGGTTGAGTGAGCACTAGAGTGGGTGCGAGGTGTGGAAGGCAGCGGTGAGAACCTGCGGGGAAAGGGGTGAATAGGGAGATGGGGGACTTTCAGCACCAAGCTTCAGGTTGACTCCAGCCCCTTAATCCTTCGGTGGTGACAGCTCTGCAGGGTCCTGCCTGCAGTACTGGGAGGCAAGGCAAAAATGTAAGTGGAAGGTGTTTGTGAGTTGAACCTTCTGCAGAGGGACTTGTTTGTAGGAAAGTAAGAATGAAAAAGCCATTTCTCTAGGCTTTGAGATACGATGTGGCAGCCACTAGGTTACGAGGTCCCCCCTACCCTCCCAGTACTCTAAAATCTGAGGGGGAACAGTCATTTTTAAAGGGAGGCTCTTTGGGATAAATGCAACGTTTTGGAGATGCTACGTAGACTTTGAAATTATTTTAATTAAAATAATCTCAGCATGCTGGGCTGAGCTGCTCTTTGGCTCACATGTCACGCACCCATATCCCAGCTCTGTGAGGCTGCCAGTGAGTGGCAGTTCTGGGTGGTGTGGAGGTGTCGGGTGCTTGGGGTTGCTTTCTGTAACAGCCTTCCCTTGTCTCCAGAGCCTGCAGTATACGTGCACAGCACAAGACGCACAACTAAATTTTCTATTGTAAAATAAAAAGGTTTTCACTGTTGAACAGAGCATACCATTGCTTTTCTTATTTTTGGTTCTATTTCGTAGTTATGTATAAGAAATGGAGGCTAAATATTGCCATAGGAAAACTTCATTGTGTCAGGTAGACCACAGTGTCTATATGTTCAGGAACATATAGAACAAATTATTTCTTTGGTGAGAGGAAAGGATGGGGTTGCGCTTGGTTCTAGTAATGAGCTTATGAATATGTTTGCAAGGCAACCTAATATACAAAGAAGTAAGAATTACATTGAGGAAAATGTATACAAATAAGTTGTTTAGCATAGCTCAGCCTGCCTCCCAAAATGTTGTATAACTATAACTTGCAGTCTCTTACATGCCTTTGGAAATGGTATTGCCTCTCTTCTTCCATCCAGGTTCTCATCAGTTAAATGATGTGTAAGAAAACCTAGTGTTGCTACCAACAAATTTGGCAGAAGAATTGTTTTAGAAYTGTAATGCTGAGTTTCCAACAGCAGAAAGCTGTTTGCTGTTCAAGTTGACTGAAATTGTTCCAGTTAGTGTCTGTGCAGGTGGTGAATGATACAAATTTACAGCATGTATAGCTTTTTCCTGGACCTCTCTTCCTTTTTTCTCTTTTCTTAGCTGCAGTGAAGCATCATCTTCAAAAGTTTGTATTTTCTTTGTTTGATGTGATATGCAGGCTTCAGTGTAGATACTTAAGGAGTGTTACCAAAGTAATACTGGCTTAGTCAGAGTAAAGATGCTTTAGTTAAATAGACTATGGCTGTGTTTAAAAATAACAGCTCTGGCTGTGTCAGCACGTTGGACGACCTGATACTGACTTCAACAGAAAGAGCTTCTGAAAATTACTTTGCCTGTTGCACGTATCGCCCCCAGTGTGAACTTGTTTTCTGTTGGTAGCATTTCGGTGTTAGATGAACCAAAACAGAGCCCCTAAATTTTAAATGTGATTAGCCAAACGGCTTCAGAGAGAGCTTGTTGTACTGGGCACCTTTTAAATGCACAAACAGGAGTAGCAGCACTTCTGCTCTTGTTCAGATCGTCAAAACAGTGGTGTCTGGGGTTGGGTGCAAACACCGTCCTCATCTAAGCTCAGTAGTTTTGAGTTCTCAGCCATTTGATTTCTGTAGGAAAAAGGTTGTATGTGTCCTCTACCAGCCCAGGATCTGCCTGTGTGTGACTGCCATGCTTGCTCACAGGTAGGCTGTTGCTTTCTTGTAATAGTAAAGTCTAGAGAGGAGCTCATTAGTAATTTCCATACAATCTCACCCCAGCCCTGGTTTGGCTCTGACTTCTGCTGCTTTTCTGGAGACTCATTTCAAGCAGTGATATTCTTAAAAAGTCTTGGTTAATTAAATATAGGCCATATGCAAAAAAAGGTAAAACTTTTTGAAAATACTATGTGTATCTGATGTTTATTCCGTTTCTTACAGTTCTTTTTCTGTGTGGGTTTTCTGTCCCTTTTTGGTTTTTGGCAAGGAAGACAGTATTACATTCTTGTACCAAGAGGAAGGGTATTAAGCTTACTCATAAAAAGAAGATTTATTATCAAATGTAGTTTTTCATTTTGTCCATTGGAATTTTTTTTTTTTTTAAACTCTAACCATACCCAGATTACTGGCTTCATTCATATGGTCCTTGTATCAAGTTTGGATGCTGTCTTTGTTAAATTATGGCTCCTGAGGGTTTTCTGTTACAGAGGTTTCTTCAGTCAGGGGAAATGAGGGTATAATAAAGAGGATCCAAGGACCGGACATAATGATTTGATATAACTGAAACAAACAATGCCAGATTTAGCTGATGTTGGATTTTCCATCAAATTTTGTTATTGGCATTTGTTCATTTTGCTTTAAGCAGAGTTTAAAACTGAGGCAGCTTGGGTGCCTGAAGTAAGTGAAAGACCAATAGCAGACGATTTGGGCAATACTTCTAATCGTTGTATCCTATCTTCACGCATTTATCCTGAATTCTGGCTTACTCAGGAAGTCTCCTTGATTTAAATGCCATTAGAGCAGTAAATTCAATGGGAGACATCCAGATTCACTGAAAGAATTATAACTGAAGCCAGTATAATAGACCTGGCTGTGCCTGAGGTTCCTGAAACCTTGTTCCAAGCATTCAGCTCGTGCTTGGTGAGAAGCAGTGCTGCTTTCTGGCACAGTGAGTACCTGACCTTCGTTGCTGTTGCCTCTGACTTGCTGCAACTGTCTGCTATCTGTTAATGGTATCTTTCGCCTTCTACTACAGTTATAAAATATTATTAATTGTAACATGCTAAAATAGCAATAGAATCATCAAAATGTACTTCAGGATGCAAGCAAATTTGCTGAGAGATTCTATAAATAAATGACTCTGCCTCTCAGCCAGAAATACAGTGTGAAACAAGAAAGCAGAGTACGCTGGTGGTTTTCTCTCTTTCTGATGTTGAGCACTGCCAGAAGAGGGATGATGCTGAATCCACTTCTCACTGCCTCTGCTATGCCAGAACATTGACCTTTCAGGATAGGGAGTGTGCAGTACTGCATTTTTCTGCAGGTACTTCTCAAGGAGAGAGCAGGAAGGAAAAACATAGTATTAGCTTTGACATTTGCAAACCAATAGATACCACAGTAAAGCTGCTGAAGTCGAAACTGTAGCCATCATTTTAATGTCCTTTTAATTCTTTTAGAATGTTTGGGGGTAGTTTTCCCCCCCTTGTTATTCTCAATAACTTCTGCGTTGTTGCGCATTGGTGAAATTGGGTGCAACAATTGAATGATACCCAATACACAAAACCGTTTCCTCTCCCCATCTATTTCTGCACATGCTCTTCAACATACCTTATCCACTTCTTTATTCATAGAAACCTAGGAGAAACTTTCCTAATGCTCTTTCTCTTATTCAGGTTCAACTGCATAATTTTAACTCCTTTTCTATTCTTATGTCTTTCCTACCTGTGTTAGAAGCCGCTTTCTGGTAAAAATGAAAGCCCTTACAGTGGCTAATCGTGTAGCACTTTGGAAGATGAAAACTGGATTCCTCATGGAGCAAAAAGCTGTATGTGCTTTGAGGTTAGCACTTGCAGTGCATTAGCACTGTGCAATATGGTCAAATTTAATGAACACAGCACTTTTAGTCTTTTTTGTATGATAATATGCACGTGATACAATAGGATTCAGCTTGATGAAAAAAGAAAGCTGACAGAAGGGGTAAAACTACATATTGCCCCAAGGATAAACTTTTGGAACTATTTCTGTGGATTACAGCAATGGGTATTACGTAAGAAAGAAAAAAGTTTGCCCTGAAGTGCCTGAATTATTAAAGCATTTGTAAAAGTAGGATTTGTCTGTCTAGAAATTTATTGCAGTGTCCATTTCTGACCAGAGGTGAGATGAGTATAGTTGCATTGTAAAATCATAGTCATCTACAGTCTCATTAGGAGTCTGTGGATTTTGAGGGTTGCAAGGTTGTGTAACTCTGTGAAAAACATAACAGGTTACAGCTGGTATCTTCAAATTATTTATTTATCTTGCAGTTGTGTGAAATTAAGTTTCCTGAGAGGTCTGAGTGACAGTATTTAGTGCAAGAGGATCTGATCTTCTAATTGTTCATTCTTTGCGGTAAACTGAACTAGCACAGACTTGGCTGAAAGTGTGCAATTGGGCAGCTTTCTGATTAATTAGTGCTCTCTTTAGCATATTTGATAGATTGGGGGGTTATAAAAGCAGAAAAGTAGAACTATCTTGGTTGTGAGATGCAGTGATTTTTCTTGTAGCATCTCACAGGGGGGAGTTTGCACTGGACTCGGATCCACAGCTACTGAGACTTTCTCTTGAGCCACAGCATCTTTCTTTGGCTCAGTCCGTAAGGGAGCGGAAAGGCAGGAGGTTTTCACGCTACTCAGCTCGGCCAGCTGAGGCTTTCCCTTTAATCACATTCCTGCTTTGAATTGCTTTTTGGAGAACTCTCTATATGCCGGAAGCCTTAAAACAAGGCAAACCCAACTCGAGCTTGGCTGGCTAATTAAGGTGCCTCAGTAGAGTAGTGAATAGCACACTTAGATTATTACGCTTGTATACAAATCCTTTGTACGGTGGGGCCTGGATCTGTGGGTCCTCTCAGCTCCRTGCAGATAACACCCAGTTAAAAATTCTCTGTTTAATTCTCAGCTCATTATTCAGATTGCTGTCACATTTAAATATCCTGTCTGCATATTGGCTTAACCTCTGGAAAGACTTGGGCTGTGAGATTTTTTTTTTTCTTTTTTTAAAACTTTTTAATACAAGCTGTGTAAATGCTGCAATATGTTATCTTTCTCCTTTTAAGATATTTTATCCCATACTGATGCGACAGCTGCTGGTGTTCACCCTTTCTGGGGACAGTGAAACCCTTCATGTGTAATAGTTGGCACCTAGTAAATGAATGAAGGTTTCGCCATTGATTTATTAATGTGTCCAGAAACCACCTGTATGTTTTGGGTTCTCAAGCAGTTCAATTTGTCTGTCTTCCTTCTTGAGAAAATAAACAAATGCACATGCATCCTAACTTGTTTCTCCTACCCCCCATCCATAGGTAGACTTCAGAATCAGTCAAATCAAAATATTCTCAAATCGGGGTTTCTCTTATGTTTGAAGAAAAAGCTGTGCTAGCAAGGCTTCTGTTATAAATAGTAGGTAAATGCACCTACCCAGCATGGCTCTTCTTTTTAAGTGAGACTGTAGCAGTTGAAGTATGGAAGTAATTTCTAGGCACTGCGTAGATAGACTGCATGTGGTCAGAGCGGCTCACCTGCATCATCCACCGTAACCAAAGTAGCCGGAAACCCTTGGGTGAGAGCGTAGCTGAGCCTCGGTGCTTGGACGCTCCAGCAGCCTCTTGCGCTGAAATAACCTTTTCTTTGTGGAGCAGTAACAAGTGCTTTGCTCACCTCTGGGCTCAGATTGCCTTGTTTATCCATTCTAGCCAGAGTTTCCTCTTTGAACAAGCCGTAAGGTCTAACCGCACTTTAAATCAATCTGATTCCACCACTAAAGACAGTGTTCATACAACTACGTGCATTTTTTGTTTTAATCCCGTTGAAAATTATGCTCAATTCGTATGTAATGGATGTTTAAAGTTCTTGTTAAAGGTTGCTTGGGACACTTTTAGTAGTTATGAAAAAATCCAGTTGTCCGATCTTCCTGCCTCCAGAAGCAAATACAGTTACATACCTGTTGATTAGAAATTGGCTGGTCGTGAGAAGATTTTAAAATTGAAGCTCTGTTCACATCATCTGACACTGTATTTCTTAGGTGAAAACAGGACTCTTCCTTGCTTTGATTTATATTCTTCAACTTTTAAATCATTTTATATGATCTCTTTAATACCTTGCTTGGAAAAGGTAATCTAGATTAATCAAATACCTAAGATTTACCAATAAATCTAGGTGCTCATAAGTGACAATGTCCTCTGAAAGAGTTATTTAGTTTTATTTTTCAAAGATCCAATCAAAAGATAATTTGGGGAAGGGGGTTGCTTTCTTTTCAGCTGTTGATTTTAAGTGATGGCACTGATAGTTAACTAACCTATCTTCAAGTACTTTAATTCCTTCCATAAGTACATTGCCAAGGCAATAACCTCAGTATCCATGAACTATTTAGGGATTTTACTAGTTTAATTTTCTGTGAGGATCAATGTAGAGTGAGAGTAAAATGATTATATATAGAGAGAATTTTTCTTAAACATTGGATTGTCTATTCATTTGAATATGAACTTTTCTGATCTAGTTCAGGAGTATGCTTGTTAAGAGGACTGTTCTTAAATACTTCAATACCTGGATATCAAATATGGTGAAAATCTTCTAGATTTAGATGTGGAATGATGCAGTCAGTCTTTCTGTGCTGTTTCTATCCTGTTTTGAAAAGAGTTTGAGTTTTATTCAAACTTTCTTGAGGTAAGCTGATACGATTTTGTAGATCAGCAAGCATGAAAGAACCAAGTTCTTATTCAGACTTTACTAATTTTGAATTTAAAAATTGCTTGTTATTTCTATTCATTTTGTTGATTGAACGGGGTTATATCAGAATTAAACCACCTTTTGTGTTCTAAGCAATGCTAGAGCACACCTATTAAATCTTTATCATATATTTGGGTTACCTTACTGAGAGCTCTATAAATTGGTAAGAGATTTTAAGGATGTTATTAGTGATCGAAAACTTGGGTATGTTATCAGTTGACTTTTTTTTAATTTTTTTTTTTACTCAAAACATTAAAAATAATTGATTAAAGTGCCTTAAGTTTCTCCAGTCCTGCGAGCAGAGTTGTAGTAACTATTTTTGTACTTTGAAAATCAAATTACAAGTCAGGTGCAGTCCTAGGTAAGCGTTGTTTGTAGTAAAGAAGCTCAGTCTAGACTTAGTTCTAACCTGCAACATTGCCTTCTCACAGCTGGTATAGCAATGAGCTGCTACAAAGCAGTGTTTCCTCAGTAACATGTTCAACTTTTCTTTTGATAAGGTTATGCTTGAATTATTTTTGTGGTGGATGTGTGAAAGGGGAGGGTGTGTAACGTTTTTAGTTCTAGGAAACATTCTTTGTGAGTTAGGAGACTTAGAGAAAACATAGAAGACGAGTGAAATGATTATACATAGAGAGAATTTTTCCTTAAACATTGGGTTCAAGATGTAGGCCACATCTGTAATCATGTTTTTAGAAATGAGCCCATATTAAATCGAATCTCTGCCAACAGCATCTGGTTGCACTTTATGTACGTGTTTTCCTTCATAATGAAGGCAAACCATATGACATAAACCCAGTCAGATAAAAATGATTGTTTATAATACTTTGTTTATTTATATAGCACCACAAGATGAAATACATCTTCATCTGAAAAACCTTACAGCAGATTACAAAGGTGAGCAGATGACATCTGCATTTCCAGATGGCTGGTCCAGGGTATTCTGTAGTGTGGTTAGTAAGCCCTGCTTAAAGGGATGTAAACTTAGTAGCTGAATTGCTAATCGAATGGGGGCAAATAATTCCAGGTGCCTTCATGGGTAGTGTTCCACATCCTGTAGTGGCCCTGCGATGCTAGTAGCGCTCCTGAAGCATTGCATGGGGTCAGAAAGAGCAATACTGTGCAGTGACAAACCTTTGCACACACAGTGCCTTTTAGGACTGGTAGCAAACCCCTGGTACTGCTCACTGCTATGAGTAAAATTTGGGAGCAATAATTTGCTTTTAATAAAATAGACTGCACAGCAGTTGTTCGCGTGAATTGTTCGGACTAATTTCAGCAGGTTGATCTTAATTACACTCCTAAAAGTGGCTTCTTCACTTAGAAAACAAGCTGTCTGTGGGGCTTGTGAAGAGGTCCAGCCTGGATTTTCCCTTTGGGTTCAACTTGGGAAACAGCCGAAAGGTAAGAATTGGAAATACCTTGTGAACATCAGAGGCATGATTTCCTGTAATAAAAAGAATATTGGGCTGTGACGCCCTCGGAGCAGGGGGGGCTATATAGTGGGGTTTCAACTCTTGTAATCCTAAACAACAGGTCTCTTCAGCACATGCCTACCAAGGTATTTAAGGGTGTCAGCCATGTCTTTCCCACATGAAAGTTGGGACACCTGCAGCTGTGGAAAAAGCTGTAGATGAAGCAATGTTTAACGGAGTGTGTACTGTACTGTACTCCTGATTTTGAGATATTTGGAAGGAGCAATTTCCATGTAGGTCAGCAGACAGTTACTTCAGAAATAGCTTCTTGTGTCAAAAACTTGATGGGAGCTTTCATGCTCTGCAAGACCTTGTGTGTCAGTGAGGGACATACTGGGGAGGGAGGCAAATGTCATCTATTTCTTCCCTTAACAGGCTCTGATCAAACGTGCGCAAGTAAAGGACATTTTGACGATTTGTACCTAGATAAAATATCCTTGCGTGGTTAATGGTTTCATCTGAGATCCAGGGTTTCTTTCATTTTGGATTTTTTAATTGATTATTCATACATTAAAGTTGCTTAGAACATGCAGTATTCAACAAGTAATACTTTCTTTGACTCTTTCCATTTCAACCGATTAGCTTATCTGTTAACAGCATAACTTTTTTTTTGACTCAGTCATGAGAACGACGGTGGTTCAGAATAAATTTTTGTTGTAATATGAGAACAAAACACGAATTTAAATACTGTGGCTATTAGACCTTTTAAAATTAGGCATCCTAATTAAGAGCTAAACATGACTTAATTACCTAATGTAATTAACAGAATACCTATTACCTTTTTAGTTGCTAGGCTAAAAGGTTTTTAGCCGAGTACAAGCTTTCGCTGTGCATGATGACCCTTTAAAGGCTTTTGGGACTCTATCCAGCTGGCAGCTTGGCATTGCTGAACAGATGTGGCTGGTCTCTGGAGGGCTGATCTGTACTGCTAGCTTTATTAATTCCTGACATTTGTATTGATCTGTGGGTCCAAACAAAAGTAAAGAGTCTCATGTGGAAGTGGCATAATGTGTAAGTTCCTGTTGGTCTCTTCCTGATATGTTCAGGATGTATTCTGGGTAGGTCTACTATTAGTCTTAGCAGCTCTTATTGTTGTTTGTACATGTGCATGTTTTACTGTTTCTTGGCTTCATGTTCTGTTCTTGGTGATTCATGAAGCATCAAAATGCACAGAAATCATGTTCTCAGCACTTTGGAAGAACTCTCTAGATAATTCTGAACACTGCTTGTTCACGGGAAGCAAGTGGGCGTGCTGGAGGAGCATTCAATTTTCCTGAAAGTGCTCATGATTACTGAGGAACTGCTTTGCAGCTCTCTTCTGAGAAGAGAGGTCTTCACTTCTTCCAAATATTATTTAATAATTAAAATCTTGAGGTTGGGAGGAAGTACACTTTCCTGTAGTAAGGACAGATGGTGTTGAAAAAGCAATTGAAAATTTATGCTGAGGGACTGGAGTTTAATTTCTCCTGGAATCTAATTTATACCCATAAAAGGCGAGCCATAGTAAATTTGGATTAGTATGACAACAAACTCTAATCATGAGTGACAGATTTTTCTCTTAGTCTGGGGAGTTTTGTAGTCAGATGTTCTGTGTATGGGAAGTCTTTGTGGGCCACCCATTAATGTATTATTATCAAAGTACTAAATTGAAGGTTTTTTTAATGCTTATCAAATTTAAGAGGAAACTTGAAATGATTTAGGAGTTTATGAATAAAACAATATGACCAGAAGTTGGCATGTTGGAGACAATCACAGGCAGTTGCAGACGGTGTTCTGAAGGTTATCAGTGGAGGATGCCAGTGGGCTATGAATTTCCCTCTTCAGCCACACTCTGGCACACATAAACATGCTAATTACTGCAATAAAGGCACTGCACTAATGTGCATTGCTGGCCTCATCCCAAGAAATGTACAGCACTAGCCAATTTCTGATATAATTTGGGGAAAATATTTATTTAAATAGTTACTGGAAACAGATGTTTGGGAGTTTTTTGTGAGTATGTTAAAGTCTCTAAAAAAAAAATTAAAAAGTCCTGAACGGTAATTATAATAGCTGATTGTTTATACCTTTCCAATCCTTGGTCTCTGAGGCTGTGCTTTGATAATTTCTCCGAGGGAAGCACTTGCTGGTCAGAAAGTGGATTCAGATGGAGACCACCCAATAGTCACTGAATAGCAGTCATGGCAATATGTATGTTTTCATTTAGTATAAACATTTTGAACTTAATGACTTCCTGTTTCTAAGGATGAGAATAATCTTGCTTAAAAAAGGAGGAGGGGGAATATTAAAGCAGGAAACTTGAGTACATGACTGTACTTTGCTAGTAAGCCTGTAGGTTGATGCAGACTCAGGAGGAGGTTCATGAGATGTTATGATATTACAACTTGCAATTCCTAAGCTGTTTGTCAAGCATTTATGGTTGTTTTCATACAAAGACCCAAACTTTTGCATTTTGCTGAACAGAAATGGAACAAGCAACAAGATCTTGTTGAACAGAACATCAAATGAGGAAGGAGCGGATGGCTGGTAAGACAGTGAGGAGAGAATATGGAAGGTGTGTTAAGTAGTGTCTTGACTTAATAAAATGTTACACTGGATGGGATTTCTTTTTAAGAAGGTAACACATCTGTTTACATTTCCAAACCCAATCTGAAGAGGCAAATATTACTATGAAAGAGTAAAAAGAAAAGCTTAGATAAAACCTCAAGATTAGACTTGAATCATTAAAACATTCAACAGTTGGACTCAAGTTGAAGATGTCAATTAATTCCATCCTAGTTTTGCTCTCTTTCCTAATTGAATATTATGTACAAGTTCTCAATGTGGCAGTGTTGTAGAAGCACTGTATAAAAGTGACCATTTATTTTGTTTCTTGAGTTTAGCAGTTTTAGCAGTGGAAGCAAGTGAGTTGCAAAGATCAGTAAGGGCTTGTGTAAATTGACTGAGGTGCACATTCTCAGGAAATCTTATACTTCTGTAGTACTGTTTTATTTTAGACCTGGGCTTGGATTAATTCTGCTGGCCTTCGACATGTATCTCGTGCAGTCTTGCATCACCACTTTATGTAGCGCTCTGTTTGATCAGCGTATGTTTTCTTCCCTTTTTTTAAGTAATTTTTGTTGAAGGGATCAGAGTGTGTACAATAAATGCCCTTAGCCAAAGTTGAGGATCTTGTTAGAAAGGCGGCTACTGAGAGGTGAGGAGGGGGATGGCATGGTTTGATTTAACTTTGCAAGAGCTGGGAGAGAGGAATTGAAACCAAATGAGGTCTCATCCTTCCTTTCTTGAGGGAGGAACGTATAAAACTAAATAGCATCCTTTTTGCATAGCAATAATTTACATTTGTGCTGTTCCAACTGTACACTTGAGTATCATTTCAACTTACAGTTTTGAAGGAGGAAGAACAATCCCCTCCCAAAAGGGCTTTGCTAGAAGTGTGCTGGAGGAGCCTGTGGAAGTAAGTCAGTTTGACTAAGTTGCAAATAATGTTCTGTCTCAACTGAAAAAAAAAAAAAAAAAAAAACCACAAAAACAAAACCCCCTTGATTTCTGAAGGGAAAAGAAAGGTCAATTGGTCCATGTTCTTATACCCTGATAACTTCTATTTTCAAGAAAGCTTGACCTGCGTATTGTGAAATGAAGTCTCTTCCAGAGTCGGAACGTAAGAATTTCCTTTTGCTTTTGGTGGCAAAATAAGTTAAACTAATTGAACAATCTTCTGAAGCTTTGCACGGTCCAGGCATTCACCAAAGTAGGAATTTGTCTTCTGAACGTAAGTAAATTTGGGTATTGTTCTTCTTTGCAACTTCTGTAAACTGACTGTAACACTTTACGTAGTTTTAATGGTCCTGGTTGTTTTTTCTTTTCCCCTTTGGAAAACTGGAATCCCTATGGTGAATGACAAACAAGGATTGCATCAGTAAACTTTGTTATAGTAGCTATGGCAGCAATATCTGACAGGATCTGTCTTTTGTCTCAACGTGGTGATCCAACCAGGCAAAACTGTGTAGCAGCAGTATTTTCATTGGACTGACCCCTAAATCTATTCCAGTTATCTATCATTTAAGAAGTTGTGCATTTATTTTCCTGTATTGTTATTTTTATAGAATTTCTTCATACCTTAAAGCTAGTCTAATTTCAAAGTGAAATTTAATATCTTTTGTTCTACCTGCAAGTGGCAAAAGGTCTTAGAAAGCAAAGCCTGGGGGGGGGAAGCAAAGACTGCTGTGCCATACAGCAGATAGACATTCTTGTTCCATTTATACCTGAAATAGCTACTGTTGTCATGTAGCCACTGAAATTCTTTATTGGTTCTTTTTCAACTGATAGCCTAAATTTCTTGAGTTGTGGAACTGTCTCATTAAAAGCTTACTCTCCCCTTAATAACGTTGTCTTGAAATGTACTTTAACACATGCTGAAATTTGGCTTTTATAGCGTGGGCAGTGGTATAAGGAGTTTATCTAGTACCAGACACAGAGTACGGCAGTGGTTCCTGCTGCCTCCCTGGCATGTCTAACCTGGGCGTTCTCATCTGCTTCTACCTGTTCAGTTTTAGCCCTTCCTTTCATATGTCTTGATTTCTGCATGGTTTGCTTGCTGTGTAAGAAAGGCATAGTCTGAAATGAAGAAAATCCTACCTGCTAAACATGCCTGGAGTTCATGTTAGGGACTCGTTTCCACAGCGGGCGTTAGGAGGTTAGTTACTTGCTGTGGGTTTGCCTTTCTTCTTCTCTCCAAAGCAGTAAGTGTCCCTCATCACAGGAATTTTTGAGTAAAGCCTTCCTTTATGGACATTTTGAATACAAAACCAATGATGCTTTACTTTGAATGACAGTAATGCAGTAAACAGAGTATTGTTGCTTTTAGTGTTTTTAGCAAGCTAATAAGCAAGTGTTCTTCTATTTAGGGAAATACGATTATTCATCTCTATTGGAATATCTTATAGGGTACTTTTTGTAAGGAAAGGCTTTGAAACTCAACGGGAAAAAAATGCTAAATATATATATCCCATTGAATACAGAATGGTATCTTAAAGAAGCGTGTTCTTGCCAAAGATGAGATCAAAGTTATTTGACATTTCCACATTGTGTTTACAGCTAAAACCGTCATTCTGATGTGCATTCAGAGTGATGCATGTGACAGGCCATTATCTGGATTATTCAACGTGTATAATTAGGCATTTACTTTCTTTTCCTTTCACAGTATCTGTGCAGGGGTTTAAAAATTTGAAGTAATAATGATCTGTGCACTTTCATACAGCATTTGCATAATTAATTTGGGAGGTTGGTCAGAAAGATTTATTTTGAAGCTTTTGTGCTGCTAATAGGTTCCATTGATTTATAGATAGACATGGGTATTGACATGCAGTCTGCAGTGGAATAGCATAGTGAAGTAATATCCTGGCCTGTGGTAATGCATTTGGGATTTCAGACCTGGGCTGTTATCTCTGGGCTGCTGGCCTCCAGGCAAACGCTTTCGGCAGTAGGTTCTTAACAGTGATGTTTCGAGGTGCGTTGGCATTTTCCTTTTGAAAAGTGGACAGCTGTGCAAAAAGAATTGTCCCTGCCCAAACCAACGCAGCACGTATGCAAACTGAGAAGCATTCTCTCTGGAGCTGAAATTAGCCTTGCTTAAACACCTGTATTAAAACTGCTTTAGGAAGATTTTATTTTCAATTCACAGTCCAGTTTTCATTGAATGTAAAGGAGACCTGGATTTATTTGGAAATGTGAATTTAAGATAACTTTTTTCTTTAAAACCCTGTGTATACCCAGAGAGAAACTGTCTTGCTGTGTTATGAAAATGATGGATAACAAGACTTGTTTTGCCTCTTGCAGATGGATACACACGTGCAACCTCCATTGCTAAGCAGTGGATAATGTGGCTGGTTGGTAGAAGGAATGTTTCATTGCAAAGTTTCGGAAGTACGCCATGTACTTCTGAAGCTTTAAATTCTCCAAAGAATTCTGATTATTTTGTCCTGGAGGGACCAATCTTGTGGAGTTCCCTGGTGTAGCTGCCCTTTGGGTCTGTCTGCGTCCTGAATGTGATCCCTGCACGTGGAGCGCAGCACTGGCTGGGGAGAGCATCCGAAGCAGCACCATGTCATCAGCTCCACTGGSGGGGAGGCTCAGGGGGACCCTCTCCAAAGTCCAGTACTCATCACAGCACGGAAACCCACTTGGGGTTCTTGGTGTGGAAAATCCTGAAAACCAGCACCTTTTACCTGTCCCCCTTTGAGTTCTTGGAAAGAAAGAAATGTTTGCTGTCTCACTGGTTAAAAATTTGTTTTCCTTCTGAAAGAGGAGCCATGAGATGTGGGCAGTCAGATTTTTAAGAAGTCAGAGGGGAACTGCGACACACATGAACGAGCAGATGATATTAAGTGCCAGCTGTATCATAGGTTATTTTTGGTGTCTCTTCCTGCACTGTTGTTGAGAGGAGTAGGCTGGTACTGGTGGTGAGCAGGTGTACATCCTGCTTACACCTTGGTGCTATCCCTCCTCGAATAGATGGGTGTGCCTCGCCAGCGAGGTTGCTAGTTAAATTGCTAGTTCAGGGTGCTCAAGATTCAATTCCTTAATCGGTTTGGAGGGATTTTGCTTCATGTGCCTTCTGCAGCTGATGCTGTTTGTTGCAGAAGCAGCACAAACCCAGAAATTTTGTTCCCTCGGATTCTGCCCTGTTTCCTTAGAAACTGATTTTGTACCTTAACTGTGGACTGAGAATCAAGTCGCTTCATGTTCTTTCTATTAGAAACATGTAAAATCAAATTGATGCACACTAAGTGCAAATATACTGGTCCTCACTTCTTTGCAGATTCTTCTCTTCTCTGCAGTGAATCTTCTCTTACTGATCATTTTCCAACTCAGATGCTTTAGAGAACAGAGCCCATTAGGCTGTGATTGCTATTCCTTTGATGAAGCTGCGAGGAGTTGTCATTGCTGGAAGTAAAACTTATTTTTAGTAGCTTGCATGGAATGTTCAGCTTGTGTCTCAAGAAAARGAAGTTCAGTTGCCTCATTGATTATTGCCCATGTCTTCACTTTTAAAAGAAAAACATATTACAAATTCTGGGGAAAATTTGAACAGCTTGAAATCACATAAAGGGGGGAAAAAAGTCCTTCTTAGTGAAGGTATTGCTCAACTGGTAACAGATCTCCTGGGGTTTTGTTTCTGATAAATAATTTGGCAGTGCTTCGCTAAAAGAGAAATGTGTTGCATCTTTGCTATGCTTCAGCTCATTTTAATGACAAAACGTGTTTATTCATACTGATGGTCCTTTGTGGGTTTTGGAAATGAGGAGGCAAAAAACTGGGAAGGAAAAATGTTGAATCAGTCTAGAAACTGGCAACTACGAATGCAAGGAAGCAGGATGTTTGGTTTTGTTAACATTGCATTAAGTCCTCATTTCATAGATGTGGAAGAGGTAGATGTTGGCAATGGAAGCGTTTCTGCCCTGGCTTTGTCCCCTTAATTATTCTGGTCCAAGCATTTGTGTGGCCACAGAGCTTTATGCAAAATCTGTTTTGCATTATTTCATATGTGGTGGTATTCAGGTGAGTTATTTCAGTAGTTTGTTTGTTTTTTTCACCTGGACATGTTCAATTACATTTTTAATTCATGGTTATTTCTATACTGTGTATTTCCTACTCTAATGAATTTACTGTGGTTGTGGTATGCAGCCTTCCACGCGTCTGTGATTGAACTTCTACTTCTTGGTATTCCAGAAGAGCCATTGAAGAAATGAGAAGATACTTGATGCGATCATTAAAAATCATTACGCCTCTGAAGGGTCATTTCTTTGAATTAAATTCAGAGGTACAGCCTGAAAATAAAAAACAGCAGGTAGTTCTCTTTAAGAAATCATCCCTCTAGAAAGGTATTTTTCTTCTGGTACCTGTTTTCTGATTTATGTTACAGTATAGTTCTACATTGACATTTTTCCCTTATCACAGGTATTAAATTAGCTCATTAAGCTGAATTAAATTTTGAAATTAATCAGATGTTTGGGTCAAGCATCACAAAGTATCGGGAACCTTCAATTTCTAATTAAAAAGTTAGCTGCATGTCATGCATTGCTCATTGCTTTCATTAATTTTTTCTGTAACAAAGAGGCCAATCTGGCTTTCATTGAAACTTGATACAGATTTCTAGTGCATGTCAAGTGGAGTAGAATAAAGCTGCAAAATAGCTTTTAATGATAAGATATAGCTGACTGCCTTTGATCGAAAGAGATAGTGTGCCTTGAAAAATAGCATTATAAAATGCACTAAAAGGGAAGCATTATACAGCAGCTCAGATAAAACCAGATGAAAGTAGGTGGGTTTTAAGAACACGTGGTTGAATGTAAGAACCAGTTTGAGGTAGTTGCTTGTCTTCTGCACTTTTTCTGCAAGTCTTCCTCGGCACATTTGTATCCGCAGTGTTGGGAGGGCAGTTGCAGCACGGATATTTTGATGAAAGGTGGAGGAACAGGGATGTAGCAGTCTTGCACTAGCAGTGAGCTACTAGGGGGAGGGAGGGACACTGTCAAAATGAGTACGACTTCAAAAATAAATGTTTGCCTATGTTACTCTTAAAATTTGTCTCTGATCTTAGTTTGGCAATAGTTCATTTTATTTGCAAAACTGTCACTTTTACTGTCTAAATAAACACTTTGGTACAATTGCTACTGTCCTAACCCATCATACGTGAACTTTCATGCTGCTTGTAAGGGCTTTTGTGAAGAGAAGGTAAAGATAGTAATTTCACTTTTTTTTAAAAGAAAAAAGGCAGCATTATGAAGAAGTTGTATGACCTCATTAGAGGTCACAAGGAAGGCTGTGCGAGCTCCCCAGAAGGCACAATAATTTTTTTGAGAATATAGGAACTTAGAAAATAACTGTGCAGACAAGGCAGGAAGACAGTAAGGGGATTTTCTTTGTTCATGAACAAATTTAACTTTCTTCTTAGTAAAATAAATACAGTCCAGATGGCTGGAAAGTACAAGATGCTCCCAGGGGTTAGGGTGGAGGTTGGATGAATTAAGCTTTGTAGAAGTCAAAAGTGAACAAGTGAGATACAGAGGTTAAAAAAAAAAAAAGTGTAGCTGGTTTCTATTCTTTCTCAGGTTTGGGAGCTGGATTGAGCCTCTCATGGGAGTGACTAAATTAAAGAATATGAAGAGGCAAAACTTCTGTTTATAATATCAGAATAAAGTAGGAAGGATACTGATAAAAACCTGTTTTTCTTTCACCAATGGAGTTGGTCAGTTTGTAAACAAATCATAATCTTAACTTCCAAATACAGCTTGTTTCAATAAATAAGGATTTTGGTACTTTGTAGCTGAAGAAAAATATTTAAAGATCCGTATGTGCACTGATCATTATTAGTTTTGCAGCAATGTCCATAAATTAATACTGGACTAGTACCATACATTTGAAGTTTATGTTGTGAAACGTCTTCTGATCATCTGTTGTCAGGCGTAGAGATTCCTCATGGGAGGTTGTGCTGTGCCTTGATGCGACTGGGCTGATTGCCTCAATCGCTATAGGGAGCGTGGGGAAAATCCTCTCCAGCCCCTTGAAACTTCAGCTGCAGGGCTTCCTTTTTATTTCCGTTCTCTCTTCTCACTTTCAGGCACAGTATGAGGCAAGTTTGGACAGTCTCGGAAAGAGATAAAGAATGCTGGTAGCCTTGCTGGAAACGCTCAGAAGTAATGTTGCTGAAGTAGAATGGGAGTAACGCTTCAGCTTCATAGCTGAAAGAGAAAACTAGCTAGAGCAGGTGTAGAGGTGCTGTAGGTATGATGGCTTAGAAATAAAAACAGCATATTATTATAAAACAACATATACAACAGTATTAAAGGAAAAGAGGAGATTAGAAAGGAATCAGTGGCTGCTCAGGTGGTTGAAGCATCAAATTAGCAAGCATCATTTCTTAGTAAAAACATCCTGAATGGATGTTTTCACTTTTTAGGAGTGAAGTGGCAAAGGCAGTTTGCAAAAAAACATGCTGTGAAATGAAATGTGTGAGAATGTGCTAGGTCTTACTGTTCCTTTATATGAAAAAGTATGGGAAGATTCCCTATGAAACTTGCCTTGCTTTTTATCCTTAGGCAGACCACTATCGCTATACCAGTACTATAACTGCAAATGTCTAAGTATATTTTTTACATGCAAGTCTAATGAGAATGGTGTATCAAATGTACGTACCTGAGTGAGTTGGGACGTTGGTCTTATTTGCTTGTGTGAGTGATGGAGCCCAAGGGAGCAGAAGTCTTGCTCCCTGGAGTGCGCATTCCATTCTTGAAGCTTTGATGCTGTAGTGGGTATCTTGGACAGAGTAGGAGGTAGATGGTCTGCATACAGCACCAAGTAGTAGCTTCTGATTGTGAATTTGAGGTGATTAAAAACGTAAAAACGTTCTCTTGTGGATGTCAGATTGAGAATAAAAAGGGCTAGATAGGTGCAGGGCCATTTCATAGTGGTAAACTTGTATATTTATGATTTATAGGAGGTTAGCGAAAGCAATGCTTATGGGCTGTTCTCACACATGGCAATGGAAGAGGAGGAGCAGGCCAAAGATGAAGTGTTGTAAGTGCAGGGGGATGGTGCTGAAAACTGAATGCAGAAGTAGGAGCGAAGCATGAAACAAGGGAGCTGCAACGGGTGGAGGGTGGGATTTCTTACAGCCTTTAGCAGTCTCGGTATTTTTGAACGAGTATGTGCTGCTGAGGGTGGGATCCTGAAACCGCTAGGAAGGAATGGTTGGAGTGGATGGTTTCTGGTGAGAAGCTGAGAGCAACTTTTAAAATGTGGAGTGAGTATGACATATTAGTAGGGGAAATGTCATGACAGTAATGAGATTGTAGCAAAAGCTAGTGAGTTGGAGTTGACACTGAAAGACTGGTAGAAAGTGAGAAGGAGATTTCTTCTTGGGGACAAGAAGAAAGCAGGAAACCTGTGCTAACAAAAGATGAGAAAGGAGTCATGCCAGGCTTTCACATTTCCTTTTCTTTTTAAAAAGGAATGCAAGATATATACTTTTTTTTTCCAGTAGAGATTTAAAACCTGAAGAATCTGAATACCAGAATATATGTGGAATGCGGCAAAAAAAGTAGAGGGGGGAAAAAGATTAGGATGCAAGATCAGGGGCATTAAATAGCAGCTGGAAAATGCTATGTGGTTTGTTGTTTTTTTGGTTGTTTTTTTTTGTTTTGTTTTGKTTTGGTTTTTTTTTTTGTTCATGATTACCCAAACCTTGGACAGAGCTTGAAAAGTATTTTGCTTAAATGTAGCGTGTAGCTTTAACATATGCTTTTTCATTTTTCATAATGAAGGCTAAAGGAGCACCGTCCACAGTGCCCTTGACAGACTTTTTGAAGCCACGGTTAGCACTTGTGTCTTGTCTGGCTTGAAGTACTGTCACTGAAAGTGATGCAATATAATAACAAATATGAATGAATACAGCTTGACTAATGCCAGTCTCAGTGGGGACTTCGTTTCAAGGGGGCGAGAGGAGCAGAAGTATGTAATGCTGAAAATATTTTCCTGAGGCCAGTTAGGGTGCCTGTCGCAGAACTGTACCCAGCATCTGGATCCTTTAGGCCATTCAAATGATTTCTGAAACTGCCATTTCCCACTGCTTGGACTGTATTTATGTGAAAATTTAATAATGCAGTATTTAAAATACCCTACCTGAAAATATTTTTACAGTCTTTCTGAGAAACAGTAATTAGAGTAGATACCAGACAGCAGCTATATTCTTTACAACACTGAATTGTTGAGCATTGAGCCTTTAGTAGTGGGATTTATCAGATGACAAAGGTAAATGTGAATTAGCGTCTTCTATGAAATTAGTTCAGCCAGAAGTCGTAATTAAAGCTTTTCAGATATTGTTCAATAGCTTTGATTTGTAACATTTTTCTAAAATCAATCTCTGCTTCCTTATCAACACCAAAGCTTCCACTGATTGTAGTGCCAATTCAACTTGAGTTTGAACGTTACATAGACTCTGCCCAGTAGTTTCTTGCCATTCTGAACATGCATCTTGGTGCAGCGACTGTAGGAAAAAATAAAAATGAACTGTGCATTTTAATGAAAACCAGCAAATAACTTCTTATGTAGCTTGATATTACTATGTTCTAATTGTGGAAATATGTGGTGTGCTCTAACTACTGCCTTGCCTTACAATCTGCAGAGTTTAGGTAGTTCTCTATAGCATCAACAGTAAGATTAAATTGAAAAGCTTTGGTGCATGTTTTTCTCTAGGGTGCTGACAGTAATAAAAATATAAAGTAGTTTTTGAGTAGTCTTCTAAATCTCAGACTTTGGCATATCAGCTGATGTGGTTTTTTGGTTATCTAGTTAAGATAACTGGAAAAATAATTTTTGCTGGAATATTTGTAATTAAACCAAGCTGCTTCTTTGTATAATTTCTGTTTAGATCTTCAGCATGATATAAAAAGGAGGGGAGGGTTCATATGTTTGTAACTTTAGAAAAGTTGAATTCTCCAAGGCCAAGAGTGTGCTGTGACGAAAGGACAGAGCTTTGAGAGTTCGGTGCACGTCTCTGAAAGAAAAGATCAAGAGATACAATAGTTCAAATAAAACCTAGCTTGAAGTTTTTAGCTTCCTGTTCAGTAACTCCTGATAAATGGTTTTGTATGTGAAAATATTATGGGAGACTTGCAATGGCTATTTTATCATTTATCATCTCGGAAGCTGAAAGTACAGTATAGACACGTCTCATTTATGATGGTGACCTCTTCCTCTGCAGTGCCATTGGGACGGGTTTGTCGTCAAAGCCTCGTGGCCCTGTTTGTCTGCACGTGGGTCACCAGAGCCATATCCCATTCTCCTTTTTGAAGAGCATGGAGGATTTTTCCATGTTCCCTCCTAAAAGGGGAATTCCAAAATTTGAAATCTTGTAATTGTAAGAGTGGTTTCCTTGACTACCAGGGTAATAACCCCTCTGCCATAGATTGTAAACACCCTCCCACACAAGCAAAGTCTTTTAATGTCTCTATCTGAAGTTAAGACATTTGTCTGTCTTCTCTACTATCCAAAATTCTTGACTTGTTTGGCACACTAACTCCATAAAGCTTTGTCTTTCATGAGTTTTGTTTGTTTTGGTTTTTCTTTCTGAAAACAATTTGGTCTCTTTGTAGCACATTTCAGTTTTGTTCTGTTTTTATGACTTGTTCCCCTTGATTTCCTTCAGCTGCAATGGAGAGAATTAAGTACAGTTGTAGCCCTGATTAAAATCTTGGCTTAATTGAGTTGCAAATTTGCAATGACAGATATTTGTTAGGGTGCCGATGATTAGTACCTTTTAGCATTCCTGGTGCCTTCCTGAATTCTGACAATACTCTCTCGCTTATGTTCATTTCTTCTCTGTTTCTCTCTTTGCAGCATGAAGCTCGGCACAGGGTGTAAATTGCTTTCTCCATGATAGTGACTTGTTAATTAGCTGTCAAGAAAATTAAGTCCCTTTTGTAAGGCCTGTCTTGCCTTTCCCTTGGGGTATCTCTGATACTTGGTCTCCCCATACAGGGTCTGAAGGCTGGTAGACTGTGAATACTAAGAGTGCCATTGCCCATACCGATACACCAACATTTCCAGCTTCCTTTGGGGGAATTCATAGTATCAGTCGGCATTGCTCAAATAATCTGAAACGGAGGAGTTGGGGAGGAAGTCTATTCATTAGACTAATATGGGGGATATTGTATAAGGTACAAGGGGTATACTACCAGTAGTACTGCTTTTTCTTCTACTTGGCAAGTTGAGTAACAACCCATGTTTTTGTGCCAGTGCTCCTCACTAGCGTCACCTCTCTTACTGTCGGGGAATGCTGCAGGACTGAGTCTTGTTACTGATATACTGAATTGTGTTTGGGGCTAGGGGTCTGTTACTGCTTGATAGGGATGCTGACAGTGTTTTGGGAAAATCCAACAAATAAGTAGAAATCACAGTAGAAAAATAAATTTTGATTGGACAAAGATGCTTGATAATTAAACATAAGTTCTCTCTTTAACCCTCAAGAAATATATTCTTGTAAAGCCTCTCAGGTGCTGAGTTTTAGTAAAGATATCTTGTGGCTCTGGTAAGACACTTCTGTATCCTATTATATCATCTATTTTGTATGCTGAGCGCCGAGAGTGGAAAAGATGGAAACATGGTTAGATTGTCAGTTGTTTCCAATGAAGAAATCTCTGTTTGGTGGAACTGTTTGCATTCCTGTGGTCAGTGGTATAAGGAAATACCATGTTATGAAAAATTCCCAATTGTTTCCTTAAGGGCTCTTAGAATTGCACAATCTTTTGATGGTTTTGTTTGTTAAAAAAAGAAATTAGTTACCAGCTCTTCAGTTTGGAACTCAAAATTCTTTTAAATATTTACTAGGGCTTTGCGTTTTATACTCAAGGTTTGGATTCAAACCAGAACTGTATTTTCCTAATATATGCTGATCAGCCATTATAATATGAGTAGTTGAAGAAGACTATATTTTCATTCCAGGCAGTGTTTCTTTGGGATATCCCATCAGTTCCTTGACTATCCCTCACTGTGATTACTCATAGTTTCTGGATGCAGCTCTCAAACGTTGCTTCTCTGAGCAGGGGAGAGCTAGCTCTCAAATAACCAAGTGACTTTTGCACTTTAATTCTCAAGAAGAGAAATGATATCTCTGACACACAAATCCTTTTGTCCTACGGGCTGAAGCCCTAATTTAACATTTAATTTGTACTTGTATTTTCAATATCCTGTTAGGATTTGTGTAATATGCCTGATTTCTGACATATGCATTAATTCAGATGTATTCCAAAATTTTGCTGCTGCTCGTATTCAATATTTGTCTTACTGCTGTCATATCTTGAGTTAAAATTCATCTCTCTTCCTAATTTATTCATCCAAGAATGTCTTTCAGTGATTATTTTCCCTGATCTGAGAGCTGGCTTTGAGTTGGTGTTTTATTGTGTGACTGTTACTCCTTTTCAGATTTTTTTTTTCCCATTCTTGATACGATCTGCATCTATTGTTACCAGATGTATAATTTTATTTTGGCCATAGAGGCACTTAATTAATGAATAAGAGCTGAGAATATGGCCTAAATAATGTTAAGCGCAGTGAAGACAACTGCTGGCCAGTGCCTACATCAAAGATTTTTTTGCCCATACTCAAGGGATGGGTAGGGTGGGATGAAAAGACGCCAATGGATTAAGCAGAGTGAATTAGGTCATGGCACCAAATGTCATAGTGGTTTCACAATTGTCAAGGGTTTTTTGGTTGGTTTGTTGTTGGGTTTTTTGGGGTTTGTTTTGTTTTGTTTTTTTTTAATAAAAATTTTAAGTTGGGGAGGGAGGAGGAGCTTGTGAAATTGCATTGAGCGATACTAGGGAGAAGGGACGTGAAGAAGAAGAAAGGATTTGTAGCAAAGGGCTTGTGACAAAGGGCAGAAAAAAATCTGTTCAAAAGCATATGATGTTTGGAGTGTCATGGTTCCTGGCTTCAGCTGTTTTCCCCCACTGGCTCTTTTTGCTGAGAGCTGTAAGGTCTCCAACTTCTCCAGTGCCCAGAGGTAGGGACACAGCCGAGCAAGCTGGCCATTGCTTACCTGGGGCTATGCTGGCCCCCATGGGAGTGAGGGGTACTGTGCAACTCCAGAGGGGTCTAAAGTAGTGTTAAACACCATCATAAATGGGCACCTCTGTCTTCTGCCACCCGGTGCTATTGGACCCAGAGCTGACAAAGTTGGGGAGAATATTAAATTTTCATGTCTGAGCGTGATCTACCAATGCCCTCTAGAAACAGTAGCTGCTAGCCTGCAAGACGGGATCTCTTCTTGCGGCTGACGGCTACGCTTAAAATAACGTATCAGGAACTTGCATAGAAATAGCATTCCCTTATCTCTAGCAGTGTGAAGTAGATGAAAAATAAACCGTACTCATGCCAAGAATAAACAGCCACGTTAAAGTGTTTAAATTCCTGACGCTGTGGAGGGCTCCTGCTCTAACACGACATTTTGATGCCAATACACTTCCTCCTCTTTCCCCAGTCACTGTCATCGCTTTGTGTGCTCTGCCAGGGAGGAGTTGGCAGGACAGCAAAATAAGCAAATATGCCCAAGCCCCACGCAGAGCACCTGGCTAGAGCCAATTCTGTTCCCTAAATCTGCATTCCTGTCAGGTCTAAAAGTAGATGAAATAGTTTTGTGGCTGTTTACCTGTATTAATACTGATTAAAAATACATTGTTCATTCCTAAATACAAACTTGCTGAAAATAATGCCATATTTATGGCAACATTTATTTTTCAGGTGATCAAGGAACTGACTTTCTGTAACAAAGTAATTCAGGGAAAATAGACAATTTGAGCACACATGCAAAAACATCTTATTTTAACCATGGTTCTCTTGGCATTTTTGGTTTTTTTGCTTCACAGTATCTTGTGACGATCATGTCTTACATTAATTTTGTGTAATTCTACTTGCCTTCTTTTGTGCATAGTGTTTTTTCGGAAGTCAATTTTTTACAGCTGAAATTCATAGAGAACATTGAATAATCCAGCCTTTAGTGGTGATGGGGAGTGGGATAGCCAGCCTGCCGAAATGTTGAAACTGGTGAAGTATTTGTAGTACAATATACTGAGAAGACCTAAACAGTAATGCTTGAGGTTACTGTATTGAAGTCATGGAAGAGTAACAAGGAAAAGCTGGTGATGGTTGAAAGAGGCTGTTACAACCTGATGAATAAAAATGGGTTAACAGGTTGGTGAGAAGTACCGACTGTGCCTGATGGTAGGCTGAGCTCAGTGTTTTCACAATGCATAAAATGTCTAATTTGCAATGTATAGATCTTAAAATGTAGCATATGTTTTGTATGCGTGTATGAAATCAAGCAGTCTGGCCCCTGTCCCCCAGGAAATAACTGCTTTTCCTTGGTGGAGTGGTTGAGGGAAAAGGGAAGATGATGGAAATAGATTTGTCAGGTTTGATTGAAGATAACTTGTGCTCAAAGACTGAGAAGACAAAAGATGATGGAAGCAAACAATTGCTATTTAACTTACTCATTTTACTTTCATGTTAGAAGATGAAGGCAAGACAAAAACACATAGCTGCTTAGTGGTGGGAAAGGGTCGGAGCAAGGCAGTTGTTTCCTTATGCACTTTGCACACCAGCAGTTGTCAGCCTTCAAAAAGCGATATTGTGTTCCTTCCCCCGGCTCCCCACCCAGCTGGAGCCTGCCCGCTCGGCAGTGTGGTGGCTGCTCCTAGAGTTCAACTTCTGCTGGGCTAGAAGAGGGATTGTGGCCGTTATGTTCTATTTTAAAAATGCAGCAAGTAGGCTGGGTTTTACTTTCTGATTTGTAACCCAGTGTGCATGAGGCAAAATGGCAAGATTCCCAGCTAGGCGCTCTTAAATAAGACTTTCCTTTGAGATTTTTTTAATATGAAAAATGCATTATATGATAACAAAGTAAAATGTAATTCAATGAGATATTCTGAAAAAGAATTGAAGAAACTAAATGTAGTGTTAATGCTTTCTTAAGTTTTAAGTGTACAGTCTATTCCAGTAATGTTGAAAAGCCTACCAGGAGTCAGTAATCTCTTTCTTCTGTTTTACAGGTCAACTATATTACTAGAGCAAGGAGAGCTGTGGAAAAAATCAAGGTACCTAAAACATTTTACTGTCTGAATTCTTGGCTGTGTTCTTGCTTGTCATTTAGTGTAATGATTTTTAAGAGGCAGGAGGGGAACTGAATCAGCAAACTGCCACTTTAAAGTGGTTTTATTAAAAAGCACAGAAAAAAACCCCACAATAACTTTAATCTCATTAATGTTGTGCAAAATACTTTTGTGGGATGAAATTGTACCTTAGCTTTGGTGTGTGTGCAAGAGTCTGAACAATACTGCATAATGTTTGCTCTAAATACGTAATGGAACTTCGTATGTATAAGGATATCAAGGTGGCCTGCAAGTTCCAGCCACAGTGAGGGGGATGTTACCTATTTGTATGACTGGGTACACCGACCAGCTGATGATAAGTATCAAAGATGAGGAAATGTGTTGCTTGCAGCTTTGACGTTCATCTCGGTAATTAGCAGACTTCAGCATGTTATTTAACCATTCCGTGTACAGTTCCTAAAGATACAAAAGGAGGAGTATGAAGACAGCAAAAACAGAGCAGTAGCCTATCTTTTACAAGTGAAGAACTGGGTTTTGTCATACCTTTTTCAGACACTTCTGACTCATGTCTTACAAGTGTTCCTCTGGTACAGCTAGCATATATTGTGTTGTGGTCTTAATTTTTATGATAATAGGCAGCAGACATTCTTGAAGTGCAATCTTTTGGGGATTTTTAGTGCCTAATCTCTTATAGGAAGTATTTTTTATTCCACCAGTGTTTTCTACAGCTCCCCAGTCCTTGATTAAAATGAGACAAGAGTGTTACAACTTACGTTTTCATGCCTGTTATGTAACTAAAAAGACTATATTAAAATAATCCTGTTGCTAACACCTGGCTAGGATTCTTTCTGGGGAATTTTTTTGAGTTGCAGAAAGTTTTTCTCCTTCATTTGCTGTGAAATATTACCTGTGAAATGCTACACGTACCTTGCAATTGCAATGCTATGAGGCAGAAGCAAGGGAGGAGTCAAAACACTATCACTTTATAAAAATATAAAGACAACGGCTTTTATTAATAAAACCTTACTGACAACGGCTTTTATTAATAAAACCTTACTGCATACTTCTGTGCACTTCAAATTGAATAGTGCTGAGCTGCCTTCTTCCACTAAGAGTGCATGAAATTGTTACTTGTGAGTGATGATGCAGTGAACTCTGGAGCTTTCTGCCCTGTTGAGAAGTTAATGCTAAGTTTGCATATTTTTAGCTGTGCCAGTTGCTCATGGAACACATGCAAAAGCAGTTTGCTGTAGATAAGAGTATAGTTTATATAGAAGTAATCTCTCAAATTTCTCCTTTTAATACAGCTTTTAGAGTCTGGTTATGTCAAGCATTTGTTTTATCTTTGTGATTGAGGAAAAAAAGTAATGGATGTTTTCTTTTTGATTGGTGTCTTCAAAAATGTGAAAATTTAAAAGAAAGAGCAGAGCAACTTACGGTGCTGGTAAAAATGAAATGTGTCTAGTTCTTGACCTGCTGGTGGATAATTACGCTGACATTACAGGCGATGCAGAACTTCTCAGGTTAGCTATTTGCACAGAATTGAAAGTACAGGAGAGAAATCCTGTCCCAGAGCGAAACAGCGATATTGGCAGTGACACATTCATCAATAATGCCTTTCATTTCAAGAAACAGAGTAATTTCTTAGTCTTTTGACTTTGCTTTAAGATCGTTCAGGTGATCACTTCCACCTTTAAATTGAGGCCTTCAGTGATGCTTGGGGTGTTTAAAATGCAAGTTGTTTTCCTGGAAACTTAGGAGACTGCTGTACATGGAGCCCCAGCGTGGTTACGTTCCCTTCGGTGCTGGACTGGCCTCTCCTGCAGGCTCTTGGTAAGATGAGAAGCTGGCAACAAGCATAAAAAGGAATTCATATATGGCTGGAAAAAAGATACAAGGGAGTCTCAGACTTTTTATCTGGCGTCTCCAGTGCTGAAGGAGAGGTTTCTATCTCTTTGCCCAATTTAGACAAGAGATTTTAACTCCAGACGTCTTTTTGCCCCTCACTGTGCAAAATCTGTCAGATCCTTTTCCTGACACTTTCTCCCCCATCAGTCCCTCAGAAAGACTTCAAAAGAGATTTTTCCCTATTGCAAAAGGAACCAGACATGGCTTTTTTTACTCACCTTGCATTTGAAGCATTGATAAGTAACATGTGGCTGGCTCCAAACTGCAGACTTTCCCAGCCATTTGAGAAAACACTGTTAATAGTTAAGTTTTAAAAAACTATAGGATTGTTCTTCCTTCTTTGCAATTGTTCTTTTGTGTAATATATCCAAAGAGTTTTGATTCTCTTCTGTCTGAAGCAGTCAGAATTCACTACTGTCTTTCTGATTAATGCATATTGAAACGAAACGTCAAATTTTTAAAACTTTTCCATATGGGAAGGGTTTCTTTACTCATAATCTGTGTCACGCTGTTTAAGCTGTAACTTTTTTCTTTAATGCCTTTGGATCATCACTGTTTGGAACATTTATTTCAGGAGTGCCCTAGCAAAAAGAAAAATATTATTTTTAAAACTTGAGACCGAGTAAAGAGGAGCCTGGAATCGAAATCCACTGTCTTGCATAACTGTTTAAACCTGCTATGCAGTTTGGCAAAGGTACGAACTGAGAAGTCTTTTCCATAAAATGTAGCTGGGGCTTAATCTTCAAAGACAGGGTATGCCTAAGGACAGCCTCTCGTCCTTTTTAATAAGAGTAGAGCTCACTTGAAAGGCAAGGCTGCAGATGAAGGAGAATGTAACCTGGGGGTTTATGAGCTTATTCAATAACTCCAATCTGGTGCATCGCATTATAACGATGGTAGAACACGGTAAAACAACTGCCTTTTTATTTCCTGCTYAGTCTAAGGAACAGTCTAAAAGCAAATGGTACAAAAATGCAGTAAGATGGAAGATTAATCTAAATCTGTGTTCAAACTTATCACCTGAATTGATTTTTCTTAACAAATAATAATAAAAACCTAAGCTCTCCCTGAAATACAGAGAAGCTGGCAGTATTACCCCCAACCATTTAGCCTGGTTAAATAAAATTCAGTGTTGGCTCTTAGCTGTTGGGCAAACTGCGCTCCCTTCAGCTTCTGTTGTCCCATGTGGTTCATATGAGGAGGGCTCAGGCTTTGAATTGTTAAAACATTCAGGGGACCTGTTGGGGCCATTTTCTGAAGCCATCTCACAAAACTCTTCTTTAAGATTCAGCAAGTTTGTAAAGTTGGTTTTTTTTAATGCGTTTTGAGAGCAGTGGATAATGCCTTTCTCTGATATGAAGCTCATTTCTATGCCACGGTTAGGATTACTCGTTTTGCTAGAAATTAGACTTTTAAAATCCCCTTACACATAGTACTGAGGAAGAGGTCAAGGTTAGGGCAGAGTAGGCAGTTACCAGAGTTTTTTTGCGTATTACCAATGTAGAGTTGACCAAAATTTTTGTCTCTACCCTACTTAGTGTCAGTCCTTAGTGTCCCATTCCCCCCACGCGTGTACACGCAGACACTGTACGGGGGGGCATGTCTGTTTTGCAGGATGACTGTAGCAGTGCTGGTGAAGGTCATGTTCCTAACCAGGCTGCTATAGTTTTGATGCTTTTGAGCCGCTGGGCTTTCTAAGCTTAGAGAGAGGCTAGATGTTGTTTGTGGGACTAATTTAAGCATACTCTTGATGCTTCCCGCTCCCCCCTCCAATGCATCTTTCAACATGTCTGTCTATTTTACCATCACCAAGTGTATATCTCCACTTTCCTTCCAGTCCATCAAGGAGGAATTGGGATGAACATTGGCTCAAAATCTGTTTAGGCACACCCCTTCCTAAACTTGAGCAAGGGAAGCTCTTTAATAAGTGTTTACTCCTGGATATACAGTATTTTATGCAAATGTGGAAAACTTGTATTCTGTTTTCTGTCAGTTACCAGCCCTGACGAAACCATACTTTAGCATCGCAGAGGTTTGGGATCCTCCTGTTAAATGTGTCTTTATTGTCCTCCCTGAGCCCCATGGTCAGGGTGAACTTTATTATTTTGGTCAGTTTTTTAATTAGGGCTGTTTAAGTCACCCAGGGGGGGCTCTTCAAATGTCAGTGACTCTAGATAATGCTGTCTGCATGAATGATGAAGTGGAATATGTGATACAAGTGTATTTCTGTTTTAAATGCCTGTTTCCAGTAAATATTTGTAAAAAGAAGTTGGTCTTGCAGTCTGTTAACAAAAACAAAACTAAACACAGGGTTGGGCTCGTGCATATTTCACAAAACCATGTAATCTGATACCTTGTTCTCTACAGCAAATCAGTTTGAAGCTTTTTTGTTCCTAGCATGAGAAGTGTCAGTGCAGGAAAATCTGAGTCTTTGACTTAATCTTCTCACTAAATATCTGTAGCTGCAGACAGTGATACTTGTTCATACTGTATCTGCACTCTGTTTTTTCTCATTCAGATTGGAAAAAGATAACTACATTCATCGTGAAGACAACTGTACTTTTCTGGAGTCCTTCATTTGTTGGACTACTTCTTTCCTGTTGAGGTGAAGAAACTTTCGGGAACTCAGTTCCTGTTTGCTTGGCTGATCTCAACCCTGTCCTGTACTGGACGTGACAACGGTGCTGTATCTCCTCCACCTCTCCAGCTTTCCCTGCTGGTGATAGTGCTCATGCTGAACTGAGCTGTTCACTGTGACCAGTTGCATCAAAGCACTGGAGCTCTGCCCAGCTACTCATAAACAAATGAAATAACAATGTGGGATATATATTGTGCAAGCTGAAGTAATCAAAGAGAATATAAAAAAAAAGACAGAAGGAGATCCTGTGCGGTTGTTGCCTTTCTCCTGAAAAAGCACTTGCTTTGTGTGTAGCTCTTGTTGCTTTATTAGACATGTGAAAGGGTTGTGTCATTGTTGATTGTGTTTTGGTTTTAATTATTATTTTAAAAACACCATAATTTTCAACATAGATTGCCATTACAAAATAGAACCTGGTTCTCTGTATCCTCAGCACCAAGCTGATGATTGTCTTGTGTCAAAAGAGCCAAACCCAAAGTTTCTCTGGCATGATCAGACTAAGCTTGAGCACGGGCACTGCTTCTCTCTGTGATGGAAAGCTGGAGGAGGAGAGCTTAGTAGTGGAGGATGAGGAAGCTTTTAAAGTAAAACAGGAAAACATCACCCTAGGATACTTTCAGAGTTGCTGCTACTTATATGAGCCATAGTAGTAAGGAAGGCTTATCCAAATTCCTGCAGCCTTTTAAAATGTGAATAGGGCACTTGAAGCGAAGATTCTGCTTCCTCAGGCATGCTGCTGATCCTTGGGTTTGTGCAGAATTTCTGTAGATATTACTTCTGTCGTGGATTTAGGAAAAAGACTTTCAGGTTTTCCCAGCCAGCGTATCCTTTGAAGGCATTATTTTCATTACGCTAAAATCCTGAATTGTTGGTGCTGCCTCTTCCTCACCCTCCCATCCCCCCCTCCACGAGTGCCTGGAATGTGTTGAAGAGTGTTGGATTGCTCTCTGCCGTTTTCCCTTTCCCTTTCTGATGCCCCTGTCATGGAAGCAGTTTGCTGGCAGCAGATAAGTTTCTATATCTCGTTCCCTGTCAAATTCCTCGGGCCGTGTGATAAAACAGTTTCATGCAAGGCAGGAGGAGGAAGACTACAGCATTCGTGTAACGTCTCTGATTGCAGCAGGGGTCGGAGGAGCTTGGCGGTCATCTGCAGAAGGAATTGTAGGGAGTGGGTGCTGCCAAGCATGGGAGAGAGGTGCTGGAGCTCTGGAGTTCACCAAACAGCAAACTTGTCCTTTTTCAGTTGACACGAGCAGGCTGTTACAAGTTAGTAATACAGATTGTGTTATCAAATCCTGTTAATTAGGAATTAATGAAGAACAGCTCTGGAAAAAAGAGTTGATATAATTATTCAGTAGCTTGTTATATGGTGATCAGATTTTCAGCTTTTTCTATGTGATGCTGGAATTAAAGCTGAAAGTGCTGATTCAAAATTGCAGACTGGCATATTTTAAATCAATAAGCTTATAACTACAAAAAAACAGATCTAGCTTAAAATTAAATATTATTTCCAAAAGGCAAAATCATTCTGTTTTGCCAGCATTATAACTATTAACAAAATGTGTTTAAATGTGTCACCCTATCTCTACCACATTGTACTTAACTTCTTAAATTGCTCCTCAGCTTAGGAGTAAGTCTGTGCTTGATAGCTTAAAAATGCTGAATCTTTGTGAGCATAAAAAAATGTAGCTAGATATGTATCAGCTCATCACTGTCACTTTACAGTGGATATTGGGGTTTTATCCAACCTAGTCTGGTTTGGCTTTATTCATAAGCTGAGTGGAGTGAATGAAGAATAAATGTTTAAAAATTGAACTTTTCCCAAAGCAGTTATAAGCCTTAAAACTCTCTTCCACTCAATACTGATTTAATAATTTTAACAACAGCCTGTGTTTTTAGGATTTCTTTTTCCCCTTCACTTATTGAACTGTGTTCAGTAATGATGACCTCCTTAGAAAATGTTGATATTTAGAAAGTCAGTTTAATAAACATACAGCTTTCTGTTTCCCCTCTGCTGAAGCTGGATTTACTTCTTAACAGTTCAGTTGTAATAACATGAGGGTTTTCTGTCTGCTAATGACCAATGACTCTTCATAGAAAAAAAATCTGTTAAATGTGGAACTAGTTTTAAGATTTGACTTAGTTGTGTACCTTGGCATGTCAAGTTAAAACGATGTCAGTTGAGTTATTTGCAGCTGATGCTCACTTAATTCTGTTCCTTCTAAAGGGCTTTTGCTGTTAACTGAGCCTTTCCGACACTACAGTCTCTGCTGGTTATCAGCATGGAGTGCTAGGAAACGTGATTTGTATTGTGTCATCTTTAGGCTGAGGAGAGCCTTGGTTGAAGGGGAATGGGGGTAAAAAAAATCTCTAATGTAGCATAAGTGCAATCTGATTTCTTTATGCCCTGCATTCAGGAACTTCATGCTCTGTTTTCGGTGGTGAACAGTTGCTGCTATTGCCCTGTGTCTACACCTCAACATAGAGAGAGATATGTAGGGTTTCACATCAAATGGTTCAGTCTGAAGTTTGTCTGTACAGATAATTGGAGTAACCTATAATTAGTTCTCTTAATTTTAAGTTCAAGTTATCCGTGTTTCTGGATTAATATTAGTGCAACCACACAAATCAGTGGCTGATCATCACTGAATCAAATCTTATTTTATTCTTAGCTAACCGTCTTTAATTGTAGGGATGACATTAGACCATTTATACTTGACACAGACTGTAACTTAAGATTGAGTTAATTCTTCTAATAAGCTAACGCAGTCAAGCCCCCAAATACTACAATTTAACAACAACAAAACAAACCCCTTTGCATTCTGTTTGCAGTCTTTGAATATGTGTTCCTTAAAAAAAAAAAAAAAATAATTATGAAACACATGGTATTATGAAACATATTGTGACTCACAAGAGTTCTGATCCTGATTATAACACATTGAACAAACCGCCTCGATGTTTGGAGCAGTAAACGGCTAGCGCGAAGGTACAGAAGGAGATAATTTCACGAGTGTTTTCAAAGGAGGAAGCCTGTTGATACCCAGTCTCAAGCCTGTAGAAGGCAGTGACTTCAGAAAGCATCAGTGTGGCTTTCAGTACATTGGCATATGGGGTCTGGGATAGTAAAGCTTGTTCCTAACTGGCTCCCAGTAAGCAGAAGTTTGGACTATTGTTATGTTTGTATGGTTGAACTGAAAGTTCACTGGTAACATTTGAGCCGGGGAACCGAACGCTGCAGTTCCCATGCCAGCCTTCTGCCTTTGGTAGTCATAAAAGTGAGAATGCTTGTTATGAGGAAGTTGAAGCTTGCGGGTAGTAATGCGGCTCTTTAAGGACTGTGAATTAGAAGTTGGATAAAATATATACCATCTGTCAAAGACTTCCAACTTTTTTTTCCTGTTGCTGCTTTTTATTTTTAAGAGGTAAGGAGGGTTTTATAGCAGAGTTAAGGAATCTCTTAGAAACAAGGAGACATCTTTCAAAAGTTGAAGTTTTCTCCAAAGAAAATAGAAAGGGAAAAAAACCCCTCTTGCAAATTAAATTTTAAAGTATAATAAGTCTGGCCAAAAGAGATTCTGAGAAACAATTTGCTAAAGATATGAGAGCCTACAATAAATCATTTAAATTGAATCATTTAAAGTACATCAGAAGTGGACGTCTTGCCAGACAGACTGGAGAGCTGATAGATGAGTGAATTGTAAAAGTGCTCGGCAAAGATAAGGTGCAGAATGAAAGCTAAATCATTTGTATCCAAGTTGACTTTCCTGAGAGATTTTAATGCAGGAACTTTGCTCCATAGGTGATAGTTTGAGAATTGGTCTCAAATTGAAATGTTGGTAGAAAAGATATTTAGAACCTCAAAAAAAAAAAAAAAAAAAAAAAAAAGTAGCAAATTGCCAGGAGTAGATAACATTTGCCCAAGAGATCTTAAGGTAACTGCATGTGACAACAGTGATCTGGCAACTGTGATCTGCTGCTTAAAACTGCCGCAGGATCAGAGGCAGGAAAATAAGCAAGTGCAATTTCAATATATTAAAAGCATTCCAGAAATAGTCAGGGTACCACAGACCAGCATGTCTGTACAGGCAAGTTGGTATGTCTCATTAGGAACAAAGACCACAGAATTGGAAAGCATGTGGGCATATTTCATTTATCTCACGATTTGAAAAAAGTGCACATGTACATTTCAAATAGATGGTCTTTAGCCTTGTGGTGGGACATGCAGTTAATTGGGTCTCTTCCTTTTCTTCCCCTTTCAGCTTGCAGAAGTGAAACTGCCAGTGATGTAAAATGAAAAAAAATAATCATTTGTTCTGTAATCATATAACTTTGTGAAAAATATACTTACTTAATAACCAGAAACAGTATACTATACCGCAATGTAACTTTTTGTTAAATTAGATGGATGTCAAGAAATAATTAGATCATAAGTAATAGTGGACTAAAATTAACTGTATTGCGTCAAGTGCACTAAGTGACCTGTATGTAGTCAAAATCTGTGACTGCCAAGGTACATAAATTTAGATGTGAATGTTAGTTCAGTTTTGGTCAAGTTCTGACCACAAGACATAGGTGAAGCTTAGTTTGTGGTGAATGTGGCATGGTCGGTAAGAAGACTCTTATGAAATCGGCCAAGTTTGAATTTTCTCCTGTCTTCATACGTGATTGGCATGTGTCAGACTGGATGCGCGTGACCTTTTTTTACATTGCTGATAACACACACTTCTTGGTGATACAAAATGAATAAGGTATAGTGTCACCCTGGTATCAGATGCAAGGGTTCAGGAAAAAAGATTCTTTGGACTAATAGTGGCTTTATGCAAGTTATGCCATGGGTACAGCCTCTTTAAGGTGTCCAACTTCGCATGTAGACTGAATACGTTTTAAGCTTCTTCAGTGTAAAAAGTTTGCATTGGAATTAAACATCATTTTTTTCCTATTAGTTCATCATAAGTGTATGAATTCATGAAGTGAAAGAGAAAATGGGCATCTTACAAACTTTTTTTGCAGAAGAGAAAAACACCTGATTAAAAGAAATAGCTGTTTGATACACTTGTTTTGATGACGTCTCCCCTGAAAAGAGTAAACAGTTGCATAAAGCAATGAGGCTGTGTGCTGTGAGGATTTTTTTCACTACTTACCGTCCTAAGCAGGAAAAATTTGCATTTCACCAATTGTGTGTGAAGTTGCTGATGACCTGTTGGATGTGTGAAGAGATAATTAACTGTGGGGAAAAAACCCTGAGTAGTGACTTGTGTAAAAAATTTTAATACCTTAATGATGGTGAAATAGCTTTAAAGTGAAACAGATTTACTGGCCAGCCAAAAGGCCTTCTCCTGCATCTGTCAGCTATATACCAGTTTTGTACCAAGGAATCATAAAATGAGGAAGGGTTACCAAAGAGGTCATGTTACTTCCACGGAAACACTTTCTTTGACCAAATGTGTCCTTCAGGCTTTGGGGAGATACATTTATGTAGATAACTGTAGATAAATTTATGCTGTTCTCGTTAAAGCATAAAACACCAAGTTTGCACTGTTGTTATTTTGCGCATGTTGTGTCATATGGAAGAAAGCATATGTTTGTAGGTGGATACTGATAAACTTGCATGATTTAGAAAAGTATCAAAAATCCATTCATCTTCACTGTAACTTACAATGTTGCATGTTTGCCATGAATCATGCCAATTCAACCCCAGATCATCTAGCTGTCATATAAGTAGATGAGCTTAAATTAGTTTTTACCAAATACATTTCGGTGCAATACATTCAATACATTTCACTGCAATGAACTCAGTATTGCAGTGAGTATAGCAAGGTACTTGTAGTGGGCTGATGGATGCGAAGGGTTTGTTGTTGCTTTAACTCAACTTTCAACATGGACTGTTAAAGGATTTCTAGTATAAAGGAGTACTTTGCTTATTTATATGTCATGCTAACATTGAAATATAAAGACTTTAGTACCACACTGATGTCCGGAAGTGTGAGTTGTATAATGCATTTGCTAACTTTTTGGCTCATTTTTCTTTCTTGACAGCAATAATAAAATACAGAAGACAGTCTTTGCGATGTACATTAGCTTCAAGCATTTACTGGGAGCAGGAGGGAAAATATTATCATTGCTTTAAAAATCTTTTATGGAACTTGTTAAACACCATTTTCTCTTAAACTTGTTTGCTTTATAGTAGTCTCCGTGGACATACGTTTTCCTAATCAAGTAAATTTGTATTTTGATCACAAACCCAATAAAATTGAAGTCTACTACGTTTCCCCCATTCCTCCTCCCCTTTTCCTCCTGCTCTATTCCCTGCATGTTGACTTTTTTTTTTTTATTTATTGTTTTTAAGGAATCAGACATGTATTTTCACTTAATGTTTGTTATGTTAGCAGCTCCTGCACTTGGTATTCTGAAAGCTTGTTTGTGCTTGGTGACATTTTCTCACAGCATATTTTAGTCTACACTCACACTACTGTTGCCAGATCTTGGTATTTGCCTTGGTACAGCTAGGTACTCATGATATACTGTGTGTATCGCAGTGCAGAAAATTAGTATGTAATATGGCTTGTTGACTGGAGCAATGTAGAAGACCCCTTTGCCTCTGAAGTTAGTGAGATGCATAGAAAAACACATGCCAAAATGTACTATGCATTGTGCTGTGTGAATTGCAGGAATTTAATGAGTAGGCTCTTGTTTTTAAATCCAGCATTTGCTATTTTTCCCTCTTGATATTTGAAATAGTTAAATGATCTCTTCTTATGTGTTTCCTCGGTCTTGCATGTAGCTTGCCAGTGTTTAGAGCAGCATGTGCCTTGCATAACTTGAGATGTCTACAATGTGGATGTCTACTTGTGAATTATGTGCCTCTGTTGCAATCACTGTAAGTCCACAGTGCAGCCAATGAAGTCTAGAAAATGACTCACTTCATCCTAGAGAGGGAGACTTTAATTAGACAATGAATTCAAATGTTATGTAAAAATCTAAAGTTAGGCAAAAAGAATCACACTTTAGGACCTAATGAATTCATGAACACAAATGTTGAACATGAAGATGTTAAGTTTCAGTAGTTCATACATAATATGAATGATAAATGAAAAATATTACTTCAGGACTCAGGAATTTTCCTTTCAGACTGGAACTTTTAGATATTGGGCAACTTTGTTCCTGATTCAAGTTCCAGAGAGAGAAAAACTTAAATCGTCCCAAGTGAGTCTCAAATTATTTAACGATAAAGTATGAAATGTGGTAATTCACACACTGAACTCCTCTTGCAAGTTCAGATGGGTACTATTTATCCTTAGCAGTTATGTAATGTAAGTATTTCTAGACGCTATCAAGCACCTTCCATATTTCAGTAATTATTCCAATGTATGTGATACGTGTTACCTATTCTTTCATGTGGGCTCTTTCTCAGCGTGAGTAAATTCAACTTCCTCGTGCTGTGGCTGAATGTGAAAACTAGGGATTTTCTAAACCCCTTTTGCATTCCTTTAGTGCGAAATTATTTGCTGAGTAGCAAATCTGAGAGCTATGCACCACTTAAAACCTCACTACTACTCACCCGTAACTCTATTTTGGGATGTAAGTGGTACTCAGGCTTGGAGCCCTCTCTGCATCTGAATTTTAGCCTTAGTCACTTAAATTTGTCTCCAGCTTGAAGCATCATGCCTGAATGTGAATGCTAAATCCTTAAGAGCAGAAGAATTGTGGTATTTATTTCTGGGACACATCTTCTATGCTTTCAAGCAATGCATAGATCTGGATAGGTTTCACTGCACAAGAAAGAATTTTGCTTTGGAGACGAAAAAGTAGAAAGAGAAGAGACTAGTCTGCGAACAGTTGTGTTTGGTTAGCCAGTTGGCATACATGCACCTGCAAGATTCACTTGAATGATTTCTATTTGTAGTGTTCAGCTGAGTTTTAGTAATGCAGTGAAATTTACTCTGTTGTCACTTTTAACATCTATTGATATTTTCACAGCCTTCTATCAAAATATTACTGAAAACTGAGCCTGAGAAACAATTTTGAAACTGATTGCCTTTAATTTAATACCCATTCTAATAACTGCGGGTGGAGTGAGAGTCATTTCTAAGCTACGTAATTTCTTGAGAGGCAGCTGCAGCAGTGTCACCATCCCTTAGTTTGCTGTCACATCTTAGGTTTTGAGGTAGTTCTAATAAAGCCTTTAATCCCTCTGGGATTTTTAGATTAGAAACTTCACATTGCTTTGCTGTTTAAATATACTTTGGCCTTGTTTTGCCCAATATTTAGGATAAATAATATATTAAGTAATGTATAAGTAAGATATATTATTGTTTGTATTGCAGCACTTCATGTGAAAAGAACTAACAGTCTTGGAGAGCTGGCCTATGTGCCTTGGAGGTCATCGGGTTGCTCAGTGCAACTGCTGCTGTGTGCCCTTGCTTCCACCTCCCTCCCCGTGCCTCCTTCCCCAGTGTAAAGCTGGATTAATCACATAGAGAAACTTTCTGTGTATGTTTCTAATATGGGAGAAAGTCAGGTTTTGCTGTGGCAGACAGTAAGCAATGTAAGAAATCATCCCCCAATGGATTTGCCCGATGTTGAGCTGCTAAAAGTGAAATTACGTGAAGAATGATGCGTGCTGTTCTTGCTTTCAAGCAGCAGTGGAACTATTCCTGTGACAATATAGTGAGATTACTTGCAGTCTAAAGTGTGCTATACTTCTGATTTAAAAAAATTGTGCTGCTTTTGTTTACCCATTACTGAGTCATTGGTTCCAAGGGAATAAAAAGAGAAGGTATTTTTAAGCCATTCGAACAAATTCATCCTTTCCAGTCAACCATAGGATTTGGATTTACTTTCCTTGGGAAACTGTAAATTACTGGAAGTCTACTTTTGTGTTTTCCCAGTGATAACACTTGGTGCTTGTGTGGGTGTTTCAGAGATCATACCAATCTTCCTGAAGCATAGGTCTAAACTTTAGAGATCTATGTTTAAAAAGGTAATGCTTACCTATTTCATCAATCTTGTTTGGTAAAAGAATGTTGTTTGCATATTTGTTTCATTACTGTATGAACACAATATCACAGTCTTATTTCTGCAGAATGTTTTTCTTTCCACACACTGGTGCACAAGCCTGTAGTTTTAGCAAACCCAGTTTATTCAGCAAAATACGCAAGATGGTGCTTCGGCGTGCCTTTTTGTAAAGGGAATAGCCCTTCGATAGTTACTTCTTACCTTATGTACTGGTCTTGAAAATTGTCAGGTGCAAATATTTTCGTATTAGTGTTACTCTTCTGAATACCTGTGCAGTTTGAGTGGTTTCCCCTGGTTAAGTGGTCCAGCAAATCAAAAAGTGACCTAATGTTACTGAAGATCAAAGGAGCTCTTTTTAACTGGTGGTGTTGGAGCTGAAGAAAAAATGCCAGTAACATATATTAGAAGAGTCTTGCTGTGTGTGGCTTCACCCAGCAAAAAGGAATCCATATGGGTAATTTGGAATTTTTAAACGGGGGCTGGCTTGGGTTAAGGGAGGAAAAAATACATGTTGTTTTTGTTCTTTAAATATGTTAGAGGAAAAAGATGAGGTGTGCATATAGCCTGGTGAGTTTATTCCAGAGCAGGATGAAATTTCCAGGTGCTTAGCAGGGTGGGATTTGTAGATGTTACCCATAGTGTCCTCCTCCTGTATACTTTGTGCCTTTCCTGAAATCCCAAGGATGGCATGAGGGAATTACATTCATAGGAAAGACTCTAAAGGGCTGAATTCTGCCTCAAGTTCTGGAGCCTTAGGGCTGCAAGTGTTGGGAAGATTACTTACCAGTAAGTAGTAATTACCAATAAGTAGTAATTACTTACCAGTAAGTCTTACTCTAGTATAGATGGAGCCAAGTCTCCAGCAGCTTCATTGTAAAAGCACTGATCCTAAGTAAAAGTAACGTCTTTTGTGAAGTGTCCCCAAAGCTACCTGTTTGGCATCAGCCAATGTAAAAACATCTAGGCAGAGCTGATATAGACACGCGGGTTTCTGAGACCATCCCACCTTGTCTTTGCCAGTAACTGACAGTCGTGTCTGTCCTGCACGCTGAGCCTGGCTTTGCCGGCAGCTCCCCATCTCTGTCCCCCCCTCCCGCCGCCCTCTCCCCCAGATAACTTTATCCTCATAACACAGATATGCAGCTCACTGGTCTGGATTTCATTTCTTCTTCTTCAGCCCCGTGCAATCTCGCGCGCATTCCTAACGCGTTACCAACAGTCCGCGTCTCTGAAAGCGCGGTATCAGCTTTCAGTGGCAAAAGCTCGGAGAGGAAACAGGCCGGTTCCTCCGTGCGCAAACAGCTGGGCAGATGTGGATGGAATTAATTGCTGATGTACACTGGCTGTGTTTTTCTTCTCTTGTCATTTCCTTTGCAGATGTGAAAGGCAAGTTTTTTAGGCTTTGAAAACAGCACAGACCTCGGCAGTAGTGATGCAAAAGTACTGAAATATGTACGCTTATTAGGATTTGCATACAAAATAAAACCTCTCCTAAGCTGTAAAAATCAGCACTGTTGACATCAGTATTCAAATTCCAGCTGCACCTTCCAAAAGTAATTTCTGACTTTGGATTTCCAGCTTGAAAAAATCTGTTAGGGGAGATTTGGCATTCTGAAAGCAACAGTTAGTACTTTCTGAAAATAGGAGCCTGAAGTTGAGCATTGTAATCCATTCTGAAAATGGTTGTCTTCCATCTATAGCCTTGGAGCTATTATCAAATGGACTGATGCTGCTTTGACCAAATGTGAAACAGTCAAGTTGCTGAAAGTCATGTTCCAGGCCAGCAGTTATGGGAAATTTATCCTGGGGTTGGAAAATACGCATGTTATCAACAGGGCTACATGTCTGCCTCCAGGCTTCACCCAGCCCATAACAATACAAAAACAAACCACCCATCACAAATCAAAAAATGCTGTCAAAAGCAGATTCTGAGCACTAATGGTGTCAGAAGCTACAGCGTGCTGGGTTTAGTTGTAAAATCAGTGGAAAAATGTGTAGTATCTATTGTTGAAGATAATATTTTGTTAGCTTCCACCCTGTAAGTCCCACAGATATTTTTCCCCTTGTTTATTAAACTATTCTAAATGCACTTTTGTTTTATGGAATTGTTACACCTCCCCTACTAGCAGGCTTATGCTACCATGTAATTTACTCAGGGGAACGTCTATAAGTTCTTTTGCCAAAATAACTACAACTATCCTAGGCATTTTACTGATACACAGTAATTGCATATTGTATATTTATAAATAGTCTGATATGTAGAATGAATTGTTTATTTAAACAAATGCTAGAGAAAGTTTTTGTTGTTTTAAGACAACCTAATAATTTAGTCCTAATAACTAAATAAATGAAGTTGTAGAAATATGCTGAAAATGTCCCCACCAGCTTGTGTTGTGCAATTACTTGTACCACAAGATGAGTATTTCAAAGGTCTCACTGAAACCAGGGCCATTTTTTGTGGTAAGAAATACTGTGCAGAGTGAGGAAGGGTTGACAGACCAAGATCTTTTTTTTTTTTTTTTTTTTTAAAGTTACACAAGTCTTGAAAGGAGCCAGGCTTTCAGTCACAGCACCCACATCAGCCAGACTCTTGCAGACTCTGCTGCAGAGATCTGTGTGACTGTACTTGCAGCAAATACAGGGGAGTGCATCCTAGTTCAGCCTTCCATGCAAGGGGTTTCTGCTGCGAACTTGCATCTGGCACGGCTAACAGCATGCAGGGAGACACCAAACCAAGCCTCGTTCACATGGCACACAGGAAGTTCAGCTGTAGTAACTCGATTGTAAATCTGAGCCGGAGAGTCAAGTATGCTCGAAGCGTGGCTGTTACTTCAAAGAATAAAGGCTGCCTCTTTCAAAGGCTTCTAGCTTTTATAGCTATACTAAAGTTAACTATTACATGTCATATGTTATACACATGTATGTATGTGTGTATATGTATGTATGTTCATATTTTATTTTAAATATACATGTATCATAGGCACCCTGTCCTGTATATGTCATGCTAAGTACAGTTTTGGCAGGTAACAGAAGTTATGGAAACAATTAAAATTCCTGTGCAACATTGGATTACTTGTTTGTTTGGAGTAGTGGGTGGTGTTTGGAGGAGGGAAAAAAAGGCAGATCTGTATTTTAAAACTTTAAAAGTGTAAAAGCTTTCTGGAGTGTTTTTACCAGAAGATCTTTTTGTCAATTTGTGTTTTGACAGAAAGGTCTGAATATCAGGAGTACAGTCCTGGGGTTTGTATTCTGGTGTATCTTATTCGTAAATATTTAAGAAATGGTAGAGCTGCAGTTGTTTTTATGGCCAGTAACCAACTGTGTCCATTTCAAGGCACTAAACAATGTCTGAGAACAGTGCACTTAACTGCCCCGTAGTGCAAGAAGTTGTTAAAGTTTAGAAACTGGCTGCTTTCTGCTCTGGCTTCATGTTATTTCCTAATTCGCTTTAATCTAGTGCCTGTCTGACTGAGAGATTAAAAGTGGCAAAAAGCCCAACCAGTTTTTAAGAACTGATATAGTAGCTGGGCAATCTAATTTCATCCAGCAGTGAATATCTTGATCCAGAGAGTCTGTAGCTGCATTTTCTTATGGGCTATGTGACAGGTTGGTGGCATGATTTGCTTTGCAGACCTGTAAATGAGTTCGTGTTTGTGAATCTTGTAGCTGTGGTTTCTTCCTCCACCCTTTTCCATGAATAAACTTGAAAAATATTTAGGACAAGATTTCTCTGGACTCGCCACATCTGATGATATCTTTTTCAACTGTGGTCTTTGTATATATGTACTTCTAAAACAATTGGGAGGTGTGGTGCAATGTGCTTCCTTGGAGGGAGGAACACTGTTAGTAAAGATTACTAATTCTCTGAGAAGAGTCAACCACACAAAATGCTAATACTGTAGCTGGGAGGAGTCTGTGGCTTTGGTTCTTAACTCCCTCGAGTTTTGCCAGACAGTGACTTGGAGCAGAGAAGTGTTTGGTCAGTTATGGTGAAACATTGAAAAGATTTTAATCTTCCTGACAACTACGTTATCTCAACATACTAATAAGTTCAGTGTCTTAATCAACCACCTGACTTGCTACATGAAGTAATTACATGTAATTAATAAATACATCAAGTTGTTCTGCGTGTGACTTACAAGCCTTAGTTGACTAATCAGATACATGATTTGGCAGGACTACTAAAGCTCGAGACATCGTTGCATGAACTTTGTGTAAGAGTGGGTTCATTGAATAAAAAAATAAAAGGAGCATTTAAAGAGCCTTTTATTCCTGTCATAAAGATGCTTTGTGCTATTGCTGTTGTGTATTTGATAGAATAGTTGGGGATGGATGCTGCAGAAAGTTGTCTTGTATTTTGATTGTCTTCTATTTCAGACTTGCATGATTTTTGTCTTCAATGTTGTGACATGACTGGTGAGTTACAATTTCTGTGTTTGAATAGCGTTTTCCAGTGTCGTTAGTATCTGTGTAATCCATAACTCACTCCCTGTTTGCCTCAGTTCAGCATATTATGTTTTTCTTGAGGAATACATGATCTGATTTTGCTTCCACTTAAGTCAAAGAGAACGCCAGCCTCGACAGGACTGGGCTGTGGGTTTCGAGTATTTGCTGGCAGCTAAAGCGAGCGCAACCAGAGCTGGCACAGAGCTGATTCTGCCATGGTGCAGTACCATGATTTGCTGTATTGGCCTTTGAGGTTTTAATTTTAATTCTATGAAATAAATCAAATACGTATGACTTTGTTTTGTGGGTGGGTTTTTTTACAGCTGAGCAGAAATAGGTAATTTTGATGTAATTTGCAAGATACATTTTTAACATGTGGCTCTAAAATGCAGCACAGCACTGGTCACAGTTATAGCAATTGTTGCACTATAGTTCTCTATCTCAGTTTGTTGTATCAAAGTAGTTAAACTTCTGTCAGTATAAGTAGTAGCAGCCTAGATATTCTGTTTCAGTCATTGCAGCAGGAGATAATAGTCTGTTCATATTTAAAGCTACAGAAGAATACATGAAGCAGCCTTCATTAACGTGTCCTATAATAGCATTGAATGTCTTAGATTACATCAGATTTCTTATGATAAACACATGACCAACTATTTTTAAATTGCCTATGAAATTGAATTTTCTGGTGTTTAAAAAAAAAAAAGCAGAGCACCCAAGCATTTTAAAAAATACATAAACTTGAACTGGGAAGAAAAGATGAAGAAGAAGCTTCTAACTTTTAGTAGGTTAATCATGCTTTCAACATCTGGAATTAAAGTTTTTCTCAAATGCAGTTTTGAGATATGCAGTATTAATCTCAAAGTTTTGTGAGGGCATGCAGAGCTTAGCCCTAGGAGTCAGATACTCAGTTTTGGCATTAGTATTTTGCATTGTTCCCACATTGTGGCACTCCACTCCGTTTCCTCGCCTCACTGAGCACTGAAAGGGACATAAATTGACAGAACTGGATTTTTCTGACTGGTGCAAGGGAAGCAGGCTGAAAGATAAACTTTAACCTATCATCCTGTCAACAAATCTGCATTGTTACAGAAGTAAGAATTTATATACTGTGGAGTCAAGAATAGTATGCAGGGACAATGCATTAAGATAAAAAAGAAACTGCATATTTGAAGTTACATTTTTCAGCCTAAAAATAGGAGCTAAGGATCCCACTGTCTGATTTGCTTTTCCGTAATTTTGCCGTAAGAGAAGTTCTGAATATTTTCGCTGGCCTAAAGCGAGGAAGTTCTAACTATGATAAAAGATGAACAAATTGATGGGAAAATTATGAAATAATTTGGCTTATTGCTGTAGTTTTGGGATGGCTAACTTCTCTTAGCAGTCTATACTGTGTCTTCAGCATGCCACAGTTCAGTTATGCAACCTTGGGAAATTTCTCTCCCACTGAATGTACTCGTCCTCTATTAAGGCTAATGGGAGTCATGTGTTTGTGTCAATGGGAAAGCAGACCCTTACAAATCTTTCTGGTAGATTTGGTGGAAACAGAGCTCACGTTCATTATTGCTGTGTTCTGGGCAGTTGGATGTCTCATTAGCAGGACATTAATGATGTTCAGTGCACTACTTTATTGGACAAGAGGATGTGGTGAAAATATAAAATGAATGACTTTTCGATCCTATCATTTCCTGTATTGTTGGATTAATTTCTGTCTGTTATGTGCTTTCTCCCATCCAAGTACTTAAGCATTATTACCTGTAACCTGGTGGATGTGACGCTGTGACACTGGGGGTGCTCCGGCCCCGCTGTTGGGCCGCTCTGCCCTGAGGCCACGCTGTGGCTCCCCTCTCCCTGGAAACTTACTGCAGCTCAGTAGCAGCCATTATATTTTCAGTCCTTCTACAGTTTAAGGCAGGGAGCAGATCACAAACGTTGATCAGGTAGGAGCCGAATTTTAGCCGTGGGACTGTCAATGTAGTATCTCTATAGTGATAGCCGCATGCGGAGGGAGTAAACATGGTTTTGCACAAATCGGCGGGAAAGGGCCCGTGGGTGGTGATGGACAAGAGCCACACCACCGCTTTGCTGAGCAGATGTTCCTGCAAACTGCCTGCTAACACAAACAAACCCGCCATCTCCCCGCCGAGTTGCGGGGCGGGCTGGCCCCCTGTGAAGCCAAGCCCTTGGCCAATGTCCTGCGACGCACGGTGGGAATTCGCTTCCCCTCAGGAAACACCGGCTTTTGGTTTTTTATCTTGCCGAGGCAACTGCAAGAGAACAATAGGCTATTAGAGCATTAGAACAACGTGGGCTGTGACTGACCCCCTCATTACTTCGTTGAGCAGGCAAGGCTAAAAGGAGAGGTTGGCCACCCTCAGAGCTAATTTGGCGGCCGGTGTGTGGGGGCCTGGGCTGGTGGTGGGTGTGAGGTGAGGGTGGCCTTGGGGGATCATGGAGGGCTTCCCATCGGGGCTGCCCCCTGTGAAAGGGAAAGAAATAAACATAGAGCGTTGGGAAAGTAAGTGTTTGGTTGGTTTGTTTTTTCTTCCTGGTACAAAATCTGTCCTTCATTCTTCACCTTTCAAGACAAAACTATTACATCATTGATTTTTGTTACTGTGACTGTGAGAATGGCTGGAAATGGCTGAATCGCAGGAGAAGTCACAGCCAAAAAGGTGCCAGCCTCCCCAGTTCTACATGGAATGGGACAGGCAGGGTTTCACAGAGTCCGCAGACCTGATTTTATCTTGAATGCAGCCTTTGGAGCTGTCATCCTTCCTGAGACTGTGCACATCTGTAAGCAATTAGATAAATTATGCCATTGATATCTCAGAAATTACAGTCAAACTTGCTGTACTAGGAATTTGTTGTTTCAGAGGAATAAGGATATAGGGGAATGCTTTAATCTACAAACAAGGTATGCTCTAGCTATGTATGCCAAGGTGCACTTTTATTAGAAGCACTTTTATTTCAATTCTGCTAAAATATGTAGAGCTGCAGAGCGGACATGCATTTTGAGGAAAGTCAGATGGGACACAACATTCAGATGTTTGCCAGTAGCTCCTCCTTTGTAAAACGGAAACAAGTTTCTTAGTCCCTCAGCTTTCACTTGCATGCATACCCTTAACAACAACAACAAAAAAAACCCCAGCCCTCCTGATGACAGTTTGGACTGTCTTGGGTAGAATTTTCCTGCCTCTGTGGCTGGAGGAGGAGCCCATCCAGTATGTGAGTTATTTGTAGATCAGTTATCTTTCCATGATGAGAAACAACAAGGTGATGAAACTAGTTTTCTCTTCTGGACTGGTGTACTTGTTGCATGCTGAGAACTTTATGTATTGGGTTTTTTTAATGTGTTTTTCTCAAACCACGTAATAATGAAAAATTGTGGCATTCCCGCTCTGGGTATTTGTCTACTCATTATGTAAATGTATTCCCCAGTGCCCTGGCTGGAAGCCTCTCAGTCAGTGCCCTCACGCTGCAGCTCTTGGGTTGCATCCGAGGGTCCAGTACTGGAGACTTTGCCATCAGTTTGATGGGGGCAAAGCAGGAAGAAATAGTTAATAGTTATGATGCACATCTCTCTTCTTTTTTTTTTTTTTTTTTTTTTTTTTTTTCAGTTGAGGAAAAACAAGCGATGGCAGCAGCTGTGCCATGTGAGCGAGTGTGTCATGAGCCTGCTGGGCAAGGCATAGTGAAGGGCATTATTCCGCTGGGAGGTTGGCACTGGCCATGGCCCTCCAGAGTTGCCACAAAGGATTTTCTGTTCGACACCTAACGCAACAAGCATATTCATATGTTTGCAGAGGGTTTCCATGGAAACCGTGTAAACTGTGATGCTAGCAGACAGAGGCAAAGGTTATACTATTGTAGAGGCCCTTTTGTATTCTCTTTAAATGTTTCAGAACAGCTATATTTCTTAACTGATACTCTGAGCCTATGTAACAGTTTGTTCAGATTTTTGGTTTGGTTTGGCTTTTTTGCCTTTTTTTTTTTTTTTTTTTTAACCGAGCATTTGTCATGGTTGTACTGAGGATGTCGGATGAACTGCAAGAATAACAATGAAAATGTGTTTTTCATTTTTATTTTTTTTACATAGAATCATTTGAATACCATGGTTTGAATTGATTTATCTTTTTGTTAGTGATAATGATGCAATTGGAAATGGAAGAACAGGGCACAAAAGAAAAAAATTCAAGCTATTCTGCCCCTACTAGTACAATTCCCAATTCTCTTGAGAGCTTTTATTGCTCAGGTGGAACTACCTCTTTCAGGTCATCAATCACTGGCACTTGGGGTATTTTGAATGCTCGTCTCGTCTCAGAAGTATGAACCTATGCTGTTTATAGATACCAGTTTTAACACTGGCTAGCCTTTACTATGCTTTGAGAGTTCATGCTGGTTTTAAATTTATGCTATAAATTTAAATTTCCAAACATATCTATTGCTTTGTTTGTTCATGTTTCAGGAAGTACTACCACCACGGGCACAAATGCTACTTATTACTGAAAGAAGGAGAAGTACTGGCTCTTCTATATGATTATCTGAGTTCCCATTTGACTGTCCATGTTTGCAAAATTGTGCTTGTTCATAGGTTCAGCTTAGTTATCGTGGGAGTTTTTTTTCAAATGACTGAACTCAGACTGTGCTCGTGTCTGAGCTCATGCTGCATGTCAGCAAGAGGTCCAGGTACCTGCTTGTTGTTCACCTGCTGCTCTATGAAAATGAGATCCTATCTGATCACGCTGTGCACGTATTCACTCCTGCCACTTAACTTTTGAACCTATTAGTTACTTCAAGTCAAACTTGGTACAAAGGTAAAAAATAATTCTCCTACACATTACAAAAGTTGATGTCTGGTTAGAAGAGAAAGATGTAGGATTTTGATGCTGAGGTTGAACAGAGGTACAAGTTGCTCATTCCATCTGATCATAGGGCAATGACTAAAAAAAAGTCCAGTATAAGTGTACATAATTAATTGAACTTGTGATAAAGTTTGCAGAACCAAGAGATAAATTAAATTCTCAATTTTAAAGTGTTTAAAAAAAAAACACAAAAAAACCAACAACAACAACAAAGTATGAAAACCTCTTAGGTGTGTAAGATATTCCCATCTAATATGGACAAGTAACCTAGAGGCATTAATTGCGTTTCCAAACAACATAGTCTTGAAAGCATTCATAGTTGTGCTGTCACAATACACGAAGCAGCATTTAGTAGTTGCTTTTTGTGTATGTCCCATACAAGGATGAAACAGCCGACTTGGAGCACTTACTGTTGTGGGCAATAGTTTCTAATACAGAGTGAAAAGGTGAAATGCACCGTTAGCTCAGGACAGCTGTTGACTTACTTTTGGGCAGCTAGGCATGCCCAGAACCTGCTGCACCATGCCAGGAGGGGCCAGGAAAGGATGAATTTATTTGTTTACCTATTTATCTTTCTCTCATGTTTTGTTATTTAGATATAAGTTGTATGATTATTAAAAGCTTGGTATCCAGTGCCTCATTAATGTGACAGTTAAAAATAACTTCAAAAAAATAAACCAGTTGGAATAACCCCATTATTTTAGTCTTCTAGAAACCACTAGTCTTCTAGTCCAATATCACCCGATTACAAACAACACTTTCAGAATGTAACATGAAAATGAACACAGGCTAGACATAACGAAAACCTATCTGCAAGCTTCAAATAGTGAAATTGTATAATTGCACTCTGAGAGACAGGGGTTGTGCACCAGGTAGGAGTGCTTTTCATTATGAATTCCAGCTTTCTGAATTTAAAGCCAGAAGTCTCAGGAAAAAGTCTGTTCATACAGCACGAAACTGTGCATGCTTTTCATCACTCCTGACTGCTTTGCAGTACAAACTCTGATCAGTTTTGCTAATTTATCACAGAGAGAGAACATAATAGTGGTGAGGCAGGCAGAAATCAAAATCCCATAGCAATTTGCCACAGAATTAAAAAGAACAAAACAAAAAACCCACAGCAACCCACAAATGGCATCTTAAATGCTTGTTCCAAGTCATACTGGAAGCATCACTCAATAATTAAAATTAAAAAATAGAAATCCAGCTATCTCCCTGCCCAAAATAATGCAATAAATTAGCAAGTTAGAACAATACATCTTAAAGAAAAAAAAAATCTAAATACTGCCCGACTCTAAAAGCAGCATCCACTGCTACTCCTCCAGAAACCTTTGAGAAGAGACTTCTGCGACCAGATTCATCTTGCAGATTCCTTTTTTCCTTTTTGGATTGGGAAATGAGTTCCAAAAAAGATGCAGTTCATCTGCATCCACGCTGTGGCTAATGCAGAGCTCTGGCCGCCCTGGGTCAGTGTCGTCCTCCGCAGCATTCCAGCACGTCTGTGGAAGCTGTTGTGAATGAGCCTTTGGCAGGCGTCTCATCACCTATTATTTGGCACTTTATTAATCAAGTTTTGTGGTAATTTTTGGCGTGTTCTTACGTTAATACAGAGATCTTTAATTCCTTGAACAGTGTTCAGGTTTTTACAGATTAAAAAAAAAAAAAATTAAAAAAAAAAAAAAGGGCAAAAAAGCCACACCCAATACATAGATAACAAAGCCATAGTAAAGATTTGATTTACTTTCACTCAAGCAGATGTAATCTGTATAGTCTCAGACATTTTTTTTTGTATCATCAGTAATTTTCTTATGGTATAAACTGAAATACCATGTTTACCTAGGGTGATTTCCATGAGTTATTCAAATTTTCAAAAATAAGCATCACCAAAGCTCAGAACAGTGTCATTTTTACAGCAATTGTTAATTGATTTTTAAATTGGTTGCTTTTGATTCATAACAATATAACTGAGAGAAAAATTTACCCCCACTTTTCTCTGCACTCAAACTCTGAACTCCAGCCCATGGGTAACATGTCTGATACTTGCTTTCAATGTAAACATGAGCAGGTTTAATTGCAAACAGACAAATACCATTTTCAGGCCAGGTTTAAAAACAAGCTTTGGAAATTCAAATAAAACAACTTTTATGTTATTTTATGAATTTTTGTCATAATACATTATATTGAGATAGTTTTATCTAAGAGACAGATCCATCTAATATATTTGTTGCCTTCAGAATATTCTTGCAATTACAAACAAAAAAACAGTAGAAGTCAAAACTGGAAAAATTGTTTGGGGAAGGACTTGCGGGAGAGCCTTTCATGCTGCATGCGCCTTCAAAGTTATAACCGAGGTCTTTGCAAGGGGACTTGTGAGTCACTGGTGCTGCAACTCATTCCAGTGGCTGGTTTGTTTCTCCTCTAAGCTTTTCTTCGCTTGCATGACAGTGCTTTAGTAGAAAGTAAGCATCTCCTGAAGCTGTCTGTGGTGGATGGTGTTTGTTTGTGCCGCCTTGGCTGCTAGGAAATTCTGTCCCCAGTACATTGGACCGGCTCCTCTTTAGACATGAGAATCTGCCAGTTTTATTCACGCTTCATGCAACTCCTTAGGACAAAAGAGAGGACAGTTTAAATCTTGAGGAGAAGTGTTCAATGTCAGGCTGGTTTTACATTCTAGAATCAACCATCACAGGTGTTCGCAAGTCCCCAGGATTTTGTGTAGCGTGCCAGGATGCATCCATGCTCTGTGGTACTGGTGTAGTTTGCTGTGGAGTGTCTTATTTTATCCAGACTTTCAGTGCTTATGAGTGATGGTGGAGAAGGAGAATTATGGGATAAAAGTAGATAATTGCCTTCTTGCACTGGAAAATAATAGTAACCTAATTATGAAATATTTATATATTCTGGTTTTGACTTTTAAAAAACTACTTTTCTACTGTACTTAATGCTGACTCACTATACCCCTCACTGTGTGTCCTACCAAAGCTTTTGTTAGTAAATCTTCAGCACTTGCTCAGGGATGTGCTGGCTACTGCTCTGGGCACATCTGCTTCTCTGTTCAGTGCTGTGATTAAGTCCAAAATGACCCTCTGACTTTAGACTGGCTTGCTTGAAATTCAGTGGAGTAATTTTCCATTCCTGAAGATGTAGAAGATCTTTGGCTCTCTAAATTCAATTTGCTTTCCTAGTACCCTGAACAAAAGGTGGCAGAGATGAGAAGCAGGTCAAATGCAGGCCAAGTCAATTGAGATTAATGTACATATTTATATAGGTTAAACTCTGACTGCAAATGAAACTTTTTGTATTCACTAGTTAGGTAGTTGGTTGGGATTTTTTAATTATTTTGAGGCAAGCTGAAGACAGTAATATGGGTAAACGCAGAAAAAGTGTTGCTGCACCACCGTAAATCCTAGGGATTTCCCTGGGAAGGATCATTAAAGCAACATGCTTTGAACGCAGCTAATTAAGTAGCTGCCTTTTAAACTTTCAAGAAGGAGGGCCTTGTTGCCCCCTGAACTTTCATGTGGCCCTTCTCTGCTCCATACTTTTGCCCATCCTCCTCCCGCAAATTGTTTTTAACTTTGATCTCTTTGTGTATCCAGTTTAGACCCTAGCTTCATGGGAGGGATGTGCTGGCACAGCTAGCGGATGGCATTTTGAGAGGTGGGGAGCTGAAACATGTGAGTTGGGAGGGGCAGGATGGCCTCAAGCTATCCCGGAAAACATGAAAAACTGTAGCATAAGATGTACTTAAATTAAGTCCTCTAAAGATGATAATTTTGTACATATTAGGCATGCGACCATAACCTCAGTCAAATTTTGCATGTTTGTTAACTTTTTTCTTGTTATGTTTTAACATATATTAACATTTATGTTTGCAAATAGACCAAGGAGGGGAAAAATTGTCCTGTATGTTAAAGGAAAACTAATTCTGGTAATGGAGAAAAAAGCAAGATCCTTTGGAGACTGAATGAGATGAGAAAAGACACTGTCAGCATAATTTGGGAGTAGTGATTTACAGGTTTTTGTCCCCTGTGCCATCCCATGGCTGATACAAGCTGTTAAAGTCCTACCAGCAGAGCCTTCCCTCTACACCTCAATTTGTAGCTTGCTTTTTTGGAGCATTTACTAGGGTAAATGTGCAGCGCTTTTCTCGAGATGCCTAGGGTTTTTTTCCATGCTTCTCGTGGCCAGTCAGTGTTAATGTGCCTGCTGCGCAGTCAGGCCTGGGCTTGGCTGGCATCATTTGTCTGACACTTTCATTGATCCCTAAAATTACTATTTCTAAATTAAAATTAAAAGCCTTAAGACAACTATAACGTTCCCACTATGCCTGTTCTTCATATGTGAAATCAATATATGCAATTGTGTTTTTTTATCTAAAACATTCTTAGTTTTTTACTATAACTATCACAAATCAGCTTTTTTGAAATGCAGTTGTTTTCTGTTTAATGTGAGAATGTATGTACAGGTCAGTAAAATGTTAAAATTCCTTTTTTGAGAAGCTAGCCAGTTTATTTTGACATGGTCAAGCTAATATTGGTGTATTAATGTGACTTGTGTTATTGCTCCTTATTTAAAATTTATAGCAGAGTGATTCAGAGATCCCAAGATGAACTGGGGGGAATCGTGCAGGGTGTGGTGCATAATATAAATACATAAAGATACAATTTGTCCTGAAGACTTTATGATCGAAGACCTGGAACAATTTCATCTTTTCTTCAAGTCTTTAGTTACAAATGTCCCCACAGAGATTAGCTGTTGGCTGGGTTTCCCATTCCTGGCTTAGGAGTTACGGAGGGCGTTGAGCTGGAATTCTGTATGGTCAATGCATGGCGGTGGTCTTAAATGGGGTCTGCACTGAGCTGTCGGTGGTAGTAAAGGTCAGGATTTGATGTGAAAAGGAGGAACTCCAGGGGTTAGGGCTATAAAAAGGTTTGGCTGCGTGCTGCCATACACGAGATCGGTTGTTCGTGTAAACATTTGTAAAATCCAGCAGTTGCCTCATGTCGATCATCTGGGTTGCCCACCATCGCAGCCTCTGACCCTCCAGCAAAACCCAGGAGGCAGCTGCTTTGGCCATGACATTTATCAGGATAATCAAACTGCCATAAATCAAGAAGGCTTTTAATGTGCCCTGGGATCAATAAGAGTTTTCCCTGCTATCTAATGTCACATATTGTACCAGTGACCGAGGACGGCTCTTGCAGATTGCCAGGAGTTGCTCTCGTTACTCCAAATGGTGCTTTCCAGATTGGTGTAAATCAGTGGGATTTTTAAAACATTATTTACATAACAAACTTGGTGGTTCTACTCCAATACTCCATGTAGGTCTGCCTAAAGAGTGAAATCGTTTTCCCCCTGTATCTGTGCAGTTCAAGGGAAGACCAAGAAAAAAGTCACCAGAGGAAGCTGGAGGCTTTGCATTGCAAGAGAGGGAGAGGAAGTGTGTTGCAAAATGTAGGAGGTCTTGACTGCAATCAGCTTTTCCAGTTGCGTGKTTTTTTTCTCGCAGATAAGTTCTTAGTTTATGCTGTAGAGGAACCCAGGTTTCATCTTTTTCAAAGGATTTAGGGAGATTTCTCAGCCATTGCTTGTGTATGTGGAGGGGTTTTGTGTTTGTGTGCTTTCACAGCTTACTACAGATAAGTACTAACAGAACATAATCTTTTCATTTAGGTCTCTCATCTACTGACTTGTGAAATATTTTTAGGTAACTTAGCCACAAGTGATTATGTAGATAAGCAGAGATAAGTGTTTTTTTGGGTTTTTTTTGGTTTTTGTTTTGTTTTGTTTTTTTAAAAAGCTTTTTATTGTCCTAAAGTTGCAATATTTTGAAAAATACTACCTTACTTTTTCATTACCAACATCGCAGGTATTTCTGAAACTAGATGAATTCAAAATACTGTCCTCCTCCCTCCCCTGCCCCTTTGTGTTCTAGTCTGTCTCTTTGTGGCATGAGTAAGAGCTGGGTCATGAGAACCAAAAGTTGAAGCTGCTTTGGTGCTGCAGTATTTGTGCTTCATCAGAACCCTTAAAACCAAAGAAGACAAGCAGTTATTCCTATTGAAAACTGATATTTATGTCTTATGTCTTCATTTCTGCTTTTAAAATAAAACTGAAATACGCATTTGGGGTTAAAGATCCCTGACATTATTTTGAGGGGTTCCCTGACTTCAGTAAGGTCAAACAAAAATAATCTGATTTTTGCTCTGCAAGTATAGTTTCCTTGAATCCCACATTGGTACTAACCCTGCAGGGTATCAGTTAGTGTCAGGACAGTAATACCCAGTAAGTGCTGAGATCACTGATGGATTCTTTGAAATATGTAAATATTTGCTAATAATATTTATGACTTTTGTTCCAAGCATCCAAACGGGTTTGACATGGTGGGTAAACGCTGTCATCTGTAAAAGAGGGGTAACAAAACAGGGTCAGGAGGAGCCAAAATGCATTGCCAGTCTGAGAGAGTCCATTAGGGCTGTGCTGACCCACGAGCTGGCTCAGTGAAGCGGGCCGTGCTGCTGGGAGCTGCTCTGGAGTGCCTGGACCTTCCTGTGGTCCCGTGGCCTGCTGGCACACTGGAGTTACGCACGTGTTTGTGTGCTTTCATCATCTAGAACTACTGTTTAGAGATGATTTTAATAAGTATGTTCTGAATAGACTTTTAAAAGTGATTAAATTTGGATGCATAGTTTATTCTCTATAATATCTAAGCTTCGAGGTGCTTCGAGCCAGTGCTTTTATCTTCACTTGGGTTTGCCAAAAGAAACCAGTTCTAGAGGAGACTTGATTGAATCCTTGCAGGTCGAGCGCTCCTGCTGCCCGTGAGCTGCCCGAGGGTGGTCACAAGCAAATGCTGTGCCCAAAGCAGTGGCACTGCTGCCATTGCTGTGCTGGCTGGCTCCTCTGCCAGAGGTCTTCTGCATTCAGATCCTTCTTCTTTGTAGAAGTCCTAAACATTGTAAGGGAATGCAGCTTCAGAAGGCTTGCAACTTGAAAATCTGCAGCAATTCATGCTGCTGTGGTCCTTACCAAATCCTCTGGAGCAGAGGAGGTGGGAGGGGGGTTTCTGCAAGCGGCAGGCGAATTTTTACCCTGGAGCAAAGTGGGAACGTTAAAGAGGGGGAAGTAACTTCATTTTTGTCATTGTTTTTCAGTGCATCTGTGCTTTCTGTGAGAACAGCTTTTTGCATGTGCCATAGGGAGAGGTTTTCTTTTCCCTGGCAGCTCCTGTAAGTCTCCTTAGCTTTCTGCTACAGTGAGGACGCTTCCCGGACAGCAGTCTTGCCTTTGGATAGAAGCAGGTTATTTAAGCTCAGTGTTCAGATATTTTTGAGTGATCTCATATCCTGTGTGTGAAATTTTAATTTAATGCTGCTATAGAAAAACAGCTTAAACCAAGAGAAAATTACATTCTCATCACAGAGCTCATTTTTACTGTGCTTTTTCATGAACTTCAGTATAATATAGAAGATGAAAGAAAAACAGAGGAAAAGTGGGTGTGAGGTAGGACTGACATGCTTTTCAAGTCTAGTAAGTACAGAAGCTATTTACAGTTTACCAAATAATTTAATTTATTAGCTGTTCTGGTGGTTTTACTTGATTTAAGGAGGGGATTTTTTTAAATTGCCTTGGAAATAGTCCCCATCCATGGACTCCATACCATTTCATAGGACCACTCACCCTATGTACCCAAGCAGAGGTGATAACTATCGGCGCTCCAATGTGCAGCTTAATGTTGTTTCAAAATATATGCATACATTTACATATGTAAATAAAACTTACATATGAGCAAAATATAACTCAGCTTTAAAACTGTTTCTGGTAAATTGCAGTGAATCAAATACTTGTTAAAAATAACAAATAAATAAAAAGAGGAAATATAACTACTGCAAAAAAAATTTTCTTTTAAAGGAACGAGTTTAGGGAAAGGGAAAAAACAAACCAATGTGATATCTGTGGGTGACCGACCTTCTCTTAAAGTGAGGTTTTAGTGACACAATCTATTATCTCTTTAAAGTTACAAATTAATGGTTCATATTTGCTTCTATCATACCGTTACAGATAACTGTTGTGGCAAACTGTGTCCAGCAGTATATCATGTTGAATAATCAACGTGTGACATGAATCCCCCTTTACGTCTTTGATGTTTCAGTGCTTTCTCGTGGGGTGAAGCGAGGAAGCCCCTACGCTGCTGACTGCTTAAGGGTCACGCAATACAGTCATGGAAACAGCCCAGTTATTGTACAGCCTTTCCTCAGCACAGGAGGTTTGATGCTGGGCAAGCTGGACCTTGGATCTGAACTGGAGGTTGTCCTTTTGAGACTGGTTTTGTCTTCTATCATCCTGTCACTGAATAACTCGTTTATCAAGAGTTCTCTCCGTCATTAAAAACTGTCAAGCAGCGGTGAAGGAATACCAAAATGTGAATTATTAAAGTAGTTTCGGTCTACAGGGTTAAGCATACAAGTTCATTTATGAGACTTAACACATGCAAACAGCATTTATGGCCATGTGGTAGAGCATATTGGATACATCAAACCATCATTCTGGGCTTGAGGTTCCCCCCCAGCCCCGACTGCTTGTGCTGCAAAATGTTGGGAGGCTGGCCTGCAAATGTGGGGGTGCAGACTGCACCTGCTACAGGCTGGCTGCATTACAAGGAGCCTTCGTTAACAGGGAAAGACATCACATCTTCAGTTAAAGGTAAAGGTATAGCCCTCATATTCTGGGTGGCTGTCAGCAACCCACTACGTTATCTCACTATTTGACAGTAAAGAGTAGCTGGCTCAGTTCCAGTTTACACCGAGTAAAGTGTGAGTTGCACAGCTTGAATCTTTGTTGACTTTAATGTTGCACTGTATAATTGGGCAAAAATAATGCTTTAGATTTAACACAGAAACACAGAAACAATGTTCAAATACACTCAAGTTCTTATTTCTTATGAGAAATATATACTGCCGCCACATAGTCTCTTTAATGTGGTGTCTGAAAGGAGATGATGATTATTTCATTAGCTTACTCTGTTTAAAGCAGAAGGACTTAAACTAAATAGGCAGTGCTGGATTAGAATATTTGATTTGTAACCAGTTTGGGCTGTAGTATGACAAATTGTTTATACCTGCATTGCTACTGGAAGAAGCAGTATTAGACACCCCTGCATCATCACCGTCTTTGTTTCCGAACAAACATTTGTGTAGATAATGCAGTTCGCTAGCTGGGGGAAACTGATACAGCTGAAGATAAATCCATTTTAAAAACCCAAAAGTTAAAACAAAACAAAAACTTAAACTCAGCCAAAGAGTAGTTTCTCCTACCCATTCCACCATCTGACCTTACAAACATTTCCTGGCATGAATCTGAAGAGGTGATACAGGGAGAAAGATTGAATGGCTGGGAGGGTTGGGAGAAAGTGTGACTGCTTTGGGTTTTTTTAATGCGAATATTACCTTGTGTCAATTTAAGGGTGTGGTTTGACAGTTTGACTTGAGTGCTAGTGTACAGAATGACTGTATATTAGTAAACTCAGTTAATATAATTTTGAACAAATGCTACCTATCTAGTGTAGCAGAAGTGTTTTCAGTTCCACAAATTGCATTTAGAAAATGCTAACGTCTGAACATACATCTTACTCATCTTACCAGTGTGTAAGGTGAGACTGATAATGAAATGGACCCCTGTGGTAACGTTAAAAAAAAAAAAAAAAGTATCTGTCAATGCATTGTCAGCTATTTATGGTATTTGATGTCCTGATCAGAGAGTTAAAAAAATGAATTTAATTTTGAGGTGTTTATCCAGTAATTTTTTTGCCCTAAAACAGATGTGATTGCTCAATTACATGTCATTACTAAAATTTATAGGAGGGAGGATGGACAGTTGACTTTCTAATGCCAGAAGATAGCAATGGTGACTCTCCTCTCAGTCCATATTCTCCTACATGTTTTCCTGCCCCTCTTAATTATTCCTTCATATTCCTTAAGCATATATCTTTCTGCTAGCTTACTTATGTAGCTGACAGTGTTGGCTAAAGCCAAGGCTTTGATTCAGACTGGAACCTGCCTGTTTCATAGGGAGGCTGGAATAGAGATCAAGAGACACCCAGTTTGCTTCCAACAAGTCTCCTGGCAGACAAGATACTGGAGGGGGGGGAAGAAAGAGCAAACTGTTCCTTAAAAACAAGCAGGCGAGAAATAGCAAGAGCAGAATAACACAACGTACTCCTTAAAAAAGAAATGCTCAGATGCATTATAGTCTAGCTCGAGTGCTCAGACCTGAAATCAGTCGTACCAGTTAAGGACGCGGTGCGCATGCTGCTGGTTTGCAGTGATGGAAACTCTCAAACAGATGGATTGCACTGCATAGAGAAAATGGGAATGTCTGAAACCAGCCATAAAAAATCAGCATAAAAGGTAGGTTAATGATTCGTTGCTAGGTGATCTAATGATTTGGTCCCTTTTCTGTTGCTCTGTCTTTCTCTTGTGGCGGTATTTATTTTTATATACATTCCGTACATTATGAAAGATGTAAATATATCAGGTCAGTGCTTTCTGGGGTGTTCTTTGGCAAGATAAATTTTTCTTGCATTTGGTCTCTTGCTCTTTTTTTTCCCATCAGTACTCCTTGTTTCTCTGACCTCATTATTATTTTTGAGCTGCTTTTGTGATTTGACATTGAAAACAGTTATTCCAACAAAAGCAGCACAGCGTGTTACTTAGACTTTACAAAGTGTCAGATGGGGATGCTCAGGATTTAATGTTGCAGCCTAAAATCAACAGTTCCAAGTTCCTGTAATAAATTGGAAGCTTTTTCTTAAATAAAACTTACTCCTAAGTGGACTTCCATCCTGATGAAGATGGAATGCTCTACTTTCTCCCTGTAGCCCGGTTACAGGTATAAAATACGGAACAAATATGGAGGCCAAACGCATGAGCTATATAAGGCATCAAAGCACAGGACGACATGACCTGTTTTCTTTTGTAGTAGTATCAGAGTTCAGTTCATCATGAACTAGGAGGGCATAATTAGGCAGGGGGAAGCAGAGTTAGATTAACAAGTTACCCTGTAGCAAGAGCTTTTGAGCTGCTTTGTTTCACAGGTCCCTAAAAGTATTTTCAGCAGAGATGGGAATTCTGTATAAAAAAACCTTACACATGCTGACTTGCTTTTAGTTTCTTTTGCCCCCCATTGGAGTAGTTGAACCATAGGTGGGAAAACTGCTCTTCTGTATACTTTGAATCTCTTTTTGGCATGACAACATATGCATGTTAGGCTAAAATGTGTGTCTCAGCTGAGCAAGAGTGATGGCTCTCACCAGGACAAAATCAGATCCTAGTTTAGGTTTGATTTCTGTGCGTATGTTTGTCCTTTCTGACCAGTCTAGATGTAGTGTCTTGTTGCTATAGGGGCATACGGTCTCTCATTTCCACTTGTGCTTCAGTCTCTGGAACCACTTACAGTTATGCAGTATAGCATGCATAAGAAACATTAGCTAGTACCGCACAGGAAGATGATCACTCACTTTCTGTCATTCATGAACATCATTGAAAGGGGTGGAAGCCAAAAGTAGCCTTGCAGCAAAGCTGATTTTTCAGCTTTCAGGCAAAAGAATCTCACTAAAAAATGGGGAGGGGAAGAGAATCCTCTATCACAATTCATAGCTTTTGAGATCTGGATTTTCTGTAAATACTTACTTCTATGTTGTTGCCAGTCCTGTGCTGAGAAGGAGGTACAGATTTTTAGATCCCCAAAAGCTGAGCACATATTTAACAAGTGTCCTTTTTTTAAAAAAAGCAGTGCAAGATGCAAATAAATAATAAAAGAATGGCTGATTTGTTTGAAAATTTTCCAGCTGAACAGTAGGGGTTATATGAGAGTCAGCCCGGGCCCAACAGAGCGGGCATTGAACCAGACCTAATAAGAACAACTGGACCCAATACCCATATTATGTTCAGTAATGGAGGGGGTTTTGTAGTACAAGGACTTTAATGTTGTAATCTTAATGGCCAGAGGTAACAAACCAGTCTGAAAGGAAAGAGGGGAAAAAATGAAGTCCAAAGCAATTAGAAAAATCTCTTTTGTGGATTTTAGGTATTGCCAGCCACATTTGTGTCTTTTTACAGATGAATGGGCTTTTCTGTCACTGTAAGAATGAATTTTAAAGTAACAGACTTGAACTAATTATGTCCTGTAAACCTACAATAATAACAATAAAAGTTTTTGAAGTGCAGACATGCGTGTAGTTGGTCCAACCAACCTAGTGGATCAGCAGTTGAGCAAGTTTGCCACTCAGGGTTAGCAGGATTCAGGAACATTTTAGGAAAAAAAGTTGGATAAGGCAACTCCTGGGAAGAAGTAACTGAAGAGCAGGAGTCGCAGCTGGTTGCTGATTCAAGCAAGGTTCTTGCAATCTGCATTTCTAGACTGCTTTTAGTTACTAGCAGGTGCTGGAAGGTGTCTGTTCTCACTCAGATGGAGGTATTTACCCTGACGCAGATGGAGAACAGTGTAGGTTGAGAGGTCTGGTCTCAAGATCTTCATACCTTGTGGCATTTGGAGAGTGAACTCATGGTCTTGTATCTTCTCATGATGCTTTTTTCTTTTGCTTCTTAAACCTTGCCATTTTTCGGAGAGGAGGGGAGACATAATACATGGTTACATTTACAAAGGTATCTCTTCTAACCTGAACAAAGGGAAGCTGAGCTGTGATCATATCCCCAAATGCTGTCCCAAGCGGTTTATCCTTCTGCTTCAGTGCTCCCAGCTGGAGAAGACAATAGTTCATTCTTTAGAAAAACTTAAGCTCCTTTTATACTTCTACCAGATTTTTGCCAAACCCCTACTTCCTCGAAGCAAGCCCCTTGTCTTCTCCCCAGCATCTCCAAATTGATCACCCTAGCAGGCTTCCCGGTGGTCAGTCAGCAAATGCTGAATGAACTCAGACGGCACCCAAGCAGCAAATGCAGAACTCACTGGTATGCTTCCACAACCTCCATAAAGAAGCCATCAGAGTCCACGGAGCTTGCATCATATGTCCCAGAACATGGTACGTTCATCCAGTATGCCAGGTACCTCCTGGCAGCTCTGTGCATGCAGCTGGATAATGTTGCATCCCAGAACTTGTTTTCTCCCTCAAAAGAAAAGAGGGCGTAAAGAACAGAAACAATTACAACCTGTAGTGATTGTTTTTTAGAAGGGTGTTAGTTGTATTTCATCTCAATCCCAAATTTTATCATAATCTGTAATATACAAGAAAGTCATAGACGTGGTTTTCTTGTACCTGATGTGCTAATGCTTTCCCTGCTCTGTAGGTGGTACCTGTCTTGCTTTCTGTCTGGGGTTTCATATTTGGTAGCAGGGCTGCAGTGCCTGGGATTTCATCCTTGCGCTGTCCCTTGCAGCATGCCAGCAAAGCCATTTGGGTGTCAGYGTGGGAAACTGGCTGAAAACCAATTTCAATCCTCCTGCCAGCCTGGTTCACGGTGTGGCTGCGCAGCAGAGGGTGCAGCCCAAGGACTGAAAGGGCTTGTCGCAGGCAGGAGGAGGGCTTGGGTTGCTGAAGCTGGTTTTAACAGGGATCTCCCCAGACGTTTCATCTGGAAAATATGCGGTGTTGTAGTTGGAAGAGTTCAGATGCTCCGTGTCAATTCACTGTTCACAGAATATCCCAAACAGTAGTTGCACTGACCCAAACGAGGGATGGGTGAACTGTGCCATGGAGCAAGGACACTTTAAATCACTGATAGCATAATGTCAAACCATGCTGTTTAATACTGCTCGACAGCTCTCATTCCTTCATGTTTGGCTTTTTTTCCCTCTGAAGAGGTGAATTATTTACATACCAAATACATTTGCATGCAAATATTTTTATATTAAATATATTATTGAATGTAGCTATTTGCATGTTAAAATGTATTTTCATAATACGCTATCTCGTCCTACAAATCTTGCTTCTCTTTGTTCTTCAAACCTGAGAAAATGTCCCTCTTCAGTACCCGTTTGAGGAACAGTGTTCCTCAGTGTGCTTCTGAGCTTGATTCTTTGTGTGAAAATTCAGGTGTCTGCTTTTCTACTTTTGATCCAGTTCTGTTTGTGTTTACAAATGCTTATCAGTTTTTTTTTAAATGAAGTTTTAAGTGTAGCTTTCTACCAAGACATGAAAGTTTTGGGTTGGTTTTTTTTTTCCCCTAAGGTAATGAGCTTCATTTTTTTTTCTAAAGCTTCAGTGAGAATCTTTGCGTACAATTGCACGCAAGAGGAGAAAAGCTAAAACTCGGCTATTTGCTGTGGATGCAGCCACAATCCTGTGCAACCCAACATACGACCTTTGCTGCAGTTCGCTCGGTATCTCTGAGTTCCTCATGAAAGTGCAGGCATCAGCCGGTGCTCTGCGGAGACCCCCTGGCAGTCTTTGAGCAGCCCAGCACCTCATCTTTAAGCTGGGGTTAGGAGAAGCTTCGGAAATGCTGTAATTGAGGAATGTCTTCGTTCGAGTTGGGAGATGAGCTCTGAGCAGATGTTAAACAGAGGCCCCGTCTTCTGGGTGTGTTTAGTTGAACATGTCAGGAAGGAGAGCTATATAAAAACCATGGGGGGGTGATGAGTGCGATGTAAAATGATACAGGAAAGTTTGTTGTAAAATATATTATGGGCATTTTGACTGTCATAATTCTTAATTGTGTGCTGTTGGGTTTTTATTTTAACTCAAATAGAGATGGTTATGCAGTATCAGAGAGCTAATTAATGGTTTTTTTAAAACACTTTTCCTTAGTTTTCTGATTATGATAATTATTCACTTGTTCACCTTTCATTTTAAATGTTGTTTTGCAGAGATGAAAAAGAACATTATTTGTGTCCAGATTTGGAAGTTGTATTCAGTGCCCTCCTTTTAATTGTTAATCATTCTTCCCTCTTTTTTTGTTTCAGGTGAAGCCTACCATCTGCAGTGTTGAAGCATGAGTACTGATGCCAGTCAGGTGGTGATCACTACTCCTCCCCCGGCCACGATGCCTCACAAAGAGCGGTACTTCGATCGCATCAACGAGAATGACCCAGAGTATATCCGGGAGAGAAACATGTCTCCTGACCTGAGACAGGACTTCAATATGATGGAGCAAAGGAAGAGGGTCACTCAGATACTGCAGAGCCCTGTGAGTAGGATTAAGGGGGGATGAGAATGAGAGGGTGTTATTTTCTGAAATTCCTGATTAACTTTTTGAGACTTAAAAAAAGAAATCTATGTCACAGCTTGCTAGAATAACTCTGGACCATCTTCTAAGAAGAGTCACTAAACAGATTATCCAGCATTTTGTTTGCATAGTTTTTTGTCTGTGAACAAGCAGCCTCTATTGTGTTGTTTTTTCTGCTGATGATTTTATATTCTTATGCTTCATTGCAGTATTACAAAAAGATCTGTCTGGCTGCAGGGTACTTAATTAAAACTTAGGGGCAGGGAAGAGAAGGAAGGAGTCACCGGTCAAATAGGAACAAATTAGGGCATTACATGGTGTTCTGCTTTCTGGGTTTGAATATTAACCTATCATTTGCATCAGGAATGCTTTAATTAACATATTTAATTGGGTTAAGTTTGTTTAAAAGCTAGACTATGTGTTCTTTTCATGTCCTTGGGGGTGATCATACCCATACTTGGCCATATTAGCACTCATATGCTGGTTGTGTAAGTTCAGTACTTGCGTAGGCTACGTATAAAACTATTAAATCTATTGAACCACTCTCATATTAGTTTTAATTTGTATTTTAATACATGCATACTTTGAGTTTTAACTTGATGAATACATTGGAAAGTAATACTGTTGCCTTGAGTATTTTGAAGCCATAGGGAGTGAGTGAGGGCTGTGCAAGAGTGAGCCTTTGGGGGTGTTGGGGTGTAATGTGAGTCATGAGAATAATGGGACTGGGAAGGGGTTAAGCAGCTTTACAGATCCTTCTGTTTTCAGTTTCTCTGTAAGTTGGGGTGCTTCTTCTGTAATTTTTTTTTTTGAAGCTTTTCCATATGTAATGAGATTGCAAACAGCTGTAAGTAATCACCCTATTACAGTCATCCGTGAATAACAGGATTGTTTGCTAAAGTGTTGTCGTGGAGTGCCTCTTGGATCTGTGTGTTGCTCTGAGTATAATGTGAACCTGTTGACTAAGGAATTTATTACTTTCAAGTCAATTTGTGCAAGCTTGGTTTTGCAGTCAACCTCATGAAGAAAATACCCTAAGGAGGTATTGCATAATGCTTTAATCACGATAATTTTATGTTAAACACTCGATTGTAAAATGTGATCGGAGTCTGCTCCTTCCTGTTAAAATATTCACGTTATGAATAGCCAGTACTCACAGCAAAGACTAGCTCTTTAGCCTAACAGATAAAAATAAGTTACAGAGATCTTGTTTGCGTTTGTATGCATGTTATTCTTTGGTGCTTTCGATGGCAGTATTGAATCTGATGAGCGTAACTATTTCCTTAGCATTTTGGGGGACCTTTTGCCAAGTCTGCCAAAGGTAATAAAGGTCCCTTTGCAGCCTCTGTATTTTGTTTTTTAATAGATGCAGTGTCAGCGTACAGATTTTTAGGAAGGGGGATGGAGAGGGGCAACCCCTGAGTCTAGGTAACTGTTTTAACAGAAGGTTGGAGGACAAAGAGCTGCTGGGCTGCTGTTAGTGTCATGCCGCAAGAGAAGCTGAGCCCAGCACTTTTTGGAAAGTGACTGTTCAGAGCTGCCAATAAGTTGCAAGTTTTTGTTGTGTAAGGGAACAGTTGTCCAAATAAGCCAGGGGCCTGCTGCCTGCTTGGCTCTTGGCATCTGCCAGGGAGAAATGGGAACATGGGAGCTGAGTGTGTGATCAGGCATGAAGAGGAGGCGTCCAGTTCCCCCCACTTAAGAATCTCCTTTTATTGTCTGTTTTCTTGAAATAGAAAATTTAGAGGAACCCTGCTATGATTTCTCATGTGAGGAAATAAAAACATTTTTAATATATCTGTGACTGGATGTCCATCAAGTAAATTTCATAACTGATTTGGGAATAGAAACTGCATTATTTCTTCCAGGTTCCAGCTGCAATGTGCCATAGTGTTCTTGAGTCAGGACTGAAAACGATTACCTTGTCTCCTCCTGAATATAGTATTTGTTGCAAAAGGGCCAGGAAGCATTTTTTCTGTTACTGGCCTGCGTAAGAAGACCTTGCTCCCTGGTAAATCGTCACCCAGTCTTGATATATGCATTCAGATCAGAGAAATAGTCATTGACTCATCTTCTGGCAAGTATTAGTAAATATGAAGTGTATGTAGCAAGGATAATACCTTTCTTAAAAATACACAAGCATGTATGGACTTGAGGTGAGGTTGGTTGCACTTTCTCTGAGCAAAGAAATATGGTATAAACCTAAAGGGTTAATCACTGTCATATACTAGGAAGCTTAGGTACAGATTTAATCTGTTTTATTAGCAAGCTTTTTTCTTTCTTTCAAGTAGGAAAATCTAAATCCTTTAGCAAGAAAATAAATTAGAAAATATATTTCAGGAACCACAGTGTATTTTGTGCAGTGCCTGTTGTTGTAAGGGCTACAGTCCTGACCAGACATCTTCAGACATCAAACTGCTGCATCTCTCTGATGTGCCGTGTGATGCACATATTGATGTGCAATCTGACTACTCCTCTCTGATGTGCAATTTCCCTTTCCTAAATTCAATAATTTAAAATCTACTGAAAAGCTATTCCCATTACCTCTGATGTTTGCTAATGTCTTAGAGTCTGTTCATAATAAGTCTTAAACAAATTATAGGAGTTTTATCACCACTGCCCACGAAGAATGTCCTGACATAAGTGAATTCTCAGACATGTTTGCTTAATACTGTGTGTAACCCATGAGCATCTGACAGCCTGGAGAATCTGATAGGATCTTCATGTTTGTTGTTATGTGTCTGTTAGAAAAGTGGAAAGAAATTAAGATGCTATCAGGGTCTGAGCAGCCTGATGGCATCCAGAGGTACTGCTGGCTGATCTTTAAGGTAAAGCCATTTAAGTTTATTTCAGTAATGTCTGCAAGTTCAGAAGGTTCAGGTAGCGTGTTGTTATTTTTAAAGGAAGGGCACTACATTTGTGCAGTGGACTAATTTTATTGCTTTATATTGGGCCTGAGATACTTGACCTATAAAATATCCAAAAACTGAAAATGTGGGGATTTTTTTTTAGCTTAACTCTGAAGTAAAAACAGTTTTGTCTTTTTATATGCTAAGCAATCATATATTGCTTGTTACACAGAGTAACTACCTCTTTCAAAGAGTAAACACTTATTTGCTGTATCATCAAAACCCTTATTTCAGTTGTGGTATGCAAGTCCTCCTGGCCTTCATTTCCTTCTGGCATTTCTATGGTGCCCTCACCATGGCAACCAGAATCTTCAAAAAAGCAATGGTTGCACAGTTACCATGTGTGAAGACTGAACAGTCAGTTCAGCATTGAGGAGCTGCATGAACATACAGCAAGGAGAAACTCCCTGCAGCCCTCCCAGAGCAACCAGGGAAGGTGTCGGGTGTTTCTGCGAGCAGGCAGCAGTGCTACGCTGCTTCCAGTTGAAGTGAGAACCATGTGAAACAATTATCTAACCAGCAGGAAAGCTAACTACAGGCTTTAGCTAACAGGACTGTGTGTGTAACCTGATGAGAAATTAGGATCACAGCTTAAACTGCATCGAAGGATACCTTACATTCACTTTATATCACTGTATTTGAAGAAAAGCTACAGGTGGGAGTGGAAATGGAAGAGGATACATTCACTTATTTAATTTATACATAAGATACACAGCTATATGAGCTATATTTCATTATTTTACTGATGTAAGAAAAAGTTGGAGTAGTCAAATTTGTGTATAAAGTGACGAGTTGAACAGCTGAAATATGTAAACATAAAAATGCCTGGTTATTGGAATTTAAATGCCCAATTTGTGTTTTGAATTTACCAGTGAAAGTTTTGTGTGGCTTGTTGAGACCCATTGAATGTGCACTTGCCATTTTTACATACGAAACCGTTATTTGGAGCTTGTTTCTTTTTAAACTGAGCAGTTTGCTGGCAGGATCTCGTCATGCTTTGCTTTAATTTCATGTTGGATAAAGAGAGCGCCTACCAATCCATCGCAGCTCTGCAGGGCGTTCGGGGCAATTCTGGCTTGGCACTGCCATTATGTGAGGGCACTGGTTCAGGTCTAGCCATCCGGATTGCAAAATCTGTGTCTCTTTTTTTTTTTTTTTTTTTTTTTTTTTTTTTTTTTTTTTTTTTTTTTTTTTTTTTTTTTTTTTTTTAATGCTGAGGTTAAAAATGTACTTCTTTCCCATGCGTCTCTTCCTTCCTGCCTCATACATGCACACGCACCCCTGCCTCCCACGCTGGCTGGTCTTGCCCAAAGAAGTGGGGAGATAAGTCCCACTTAGCAACTCCTCTATTCAGAGGTCTGCCTCAGCATGCAGGATGCAGGCAGATTTTTCTGCTCAAAAACAAGCAAACCCACCCACACTTGAATTTTTTTTTCTGGCTATGCTATTTTCAAACCATCAGGACAGAGATGAAGGATGGTGTGATTTATTTTTTCCCCAGCTTTTGCAGTTGTCTAGCTTACTTTATTTTGTATCGAGTGAACATCCAGCATTTTTGCAACACCACTCCTATTTGGGACAGTTTATTTTCTTAAAATATCAAAGTCCTTTCAGTTCCTTGCATGTTTCAGCTTCCACTGCTCTTTCCCTACAAGTTCAAAAGCCTTTCAGATCTTTCAGGATCATCACCCTTTGGCCAGGAAGGGCTCACAACCTTATACATCCCCTGGGAACCTCCTTGCTGGGCAGGCCTCTCGCATTGCAGCTCCCTCCTCTGGCTTCAGTCTTCTCTGACATCTTCCTGACTTCCTGCTGGGGAGTCACGACCCTCCCCTCATCGCAATAGCTTATTTAATCACATGCTTCATCATACGACCTGTGCAGCATTTCGTTCACTGGGGGAGATGAGCTCAACTTGGCAGGTCATTTAAGACAGGCCACAAAATGTCGCTTAAAGATTCCCTCTGAGCTGTGACAATATCCCGCTGAGCCCGAGGCAGACCAGGGGGCCGGGCAAGTTCAGCATTTTAAGTGAGGGGGAATTTGTGCTCAGGGTAATGCTGTCTTGAATCAAGGCCATCCACTAGATCTCTATGAGAAACCAAGAAATCCCATTGCCTAACTTCCATTTCTATAGCTGCAACGGTACAGGGTCAATTCATACCCATGTCCTGTACCACAAGTGCAATTGTGAGGTTTTTTCCCTGGTTCCTTACATTAAAAATTAGTTACCTTTCACTCCTCTGTCATTTCCATATTGCTGCTTTCCGTGTAGTCTGAACTATGATTTTTCATTAGATATATATGCCAACAGTTTCCAAATCGATTTTTTTTTTTTTTTTTCGCATCCATATTTCTAATCTTCCTGCTGGTTGTTAACTGCTTGGGTCTGGGTTTTTGTCATCTTGGGGGGTGTCTGCAGATCCTGTTGTACTTTTGGCACTATGTTCTTTAGATTATTCAAATCATTAAACAATCAGATCCATCCTCCATTGCCTGATGACTTTCCTATGGTCCTATATGTGTTTGAAGTTATTAATTGTAAATAACACTCCGATCTGAATTAATTCCCTAGGTAAGTGATAAGGAGATATAAAATAAAATGCATTGTAACAAAATCCACCATTTTTCTTTCATCCACTAGTCTTGTAAATTCTGTCCAATAAAGGCATCAAATTGGTCTGGTGAAAGCAGGAAGAAGGGTTTCCATTGCAGTACAAGTAATGAATAACAATTAAATGGACTTACTTAGCCATTTTTAAGTCTTTGGGGTTTGGGTTTGTTTGCTTGGTTGTTTTGGGGTTTTTCTTCTGTCCTGTTAAATAATCCTTTGGTTTAGTACATGCTCTTAACAGTGCCTGGAAAATCCTGGAAAGTCATGACTGATTGCTTTCCTTCCTGGCTGCATCCAGAATGCCGTGTGAGAGCTCTGCCTGTTGTCTGTCCTGGAGCATCGCCACCACGTGTTCTCCCACCCTCCCTACTCCTGCGCTTACTGACAAAACAGTTAATGATGCTCAGAAATATGTAAGACCCCTGACAAACTGAAATTTGATTTCTTCTAGCACTTTAAATTTCAGCGGTTATGTTCCATCTAGCAAGTTGCATAGCATGGCTTTACTCCACGAGAAAACACGAGGGAGCGACCCAGACCCCGCATTCACGGCAGCAGTTGTGTGAGTGTGGGGATTGCTGGCGCTGGGACTTTGGGAGCTGGGTGTGGTGAAGATGGGCTTTGCAAAGGAGTTCAGTGCTTCAGGTTTTGCATTAATCATAGGGTATCTCTAGGCTGCTTATCGCGGGAGTAAACACGCTGCTTTGGAGGGAAACTAGTGTGTACCAGGTTAGAGGAGCTGGAAAAACCGGCACAGGCTGAGCTCTGTATGGGACCAGCTTGCTGTCAGTCGAGTCGCTGAATCCAGCCCAGATACCCACACGCTTCTCTGCAAGTGAAGAGATTATTATAACTTTACCTAATTCCGCATATTTAATACTGAGCCTGTTTCTTTCTGTCTTAACACAGAAGCCCCATTTTTTTTTTTCTCATGGCGTTAAACACTTCTTATGACTCTTATCTTCTCCCCGCCAGCCTTAACTCACTGGCGGTTTTTTTGTGGCCAACTCCACCCTTTTCCACTTAGGGCACCGGTTGTTTGTATCTAAACTGCAGTCTTGAAACAGCCTGTTACAAAGCTATATCGGCTGTTTCAGTGAAGGTCTTCCTCTCCGTGGGCAGCTGCGTTTACAGCACAGGAGTTAAAATTAACGTCTCTTCGCTCTCGAGAACAAAATACCAAATACCAGTTAAGTTTTGAAACTTTTCTTCAGTGGTGGTGATTTGGCTTAGAGACTCGTGGTGGGTGCATTTATATGTAGATGAGTTGAATGAGRCCCATTTTAAAAGTGGATTTAAGGTACATAAACTCTGATCAAAAATGGGCAAAAGTGAAAATGGGTGAAGGAGTTTCTTGTATTATTCTGCAGCTTTTAGGCTAACAGCAGTACTGCTATTAAATGTAGGGACCTGAAATATCTTTTCTAGCTACTTTCCTGTAGACTGTTTGGACCTTAGTGTAATTAGTCCTGATGTGAGGACATGCTTTCCTCTTAAAGGTTTGCGATGGTGTGGAGTATTTGCAGATGGACCTGTATGTCATTTTCTCTATTTACAGGGAAAATCTTTTTCTTATTATTTTATTTCTACTTCTTTTGAGTAGATAAGGACTACATGGAGAAATCAATGGTCAACAAACAGGAAACAGCATAGAAAAATAGGTAAAATACTTATGAGCCTGCATACTTCTTACCATCCTCAGAGCGCTGCCTATCAAGATGAAGAGATTAATACTAAAATTTTCTAGCAGCATTATTGTTCTGTGCTATATATAAATGTGTATACATGTAAAATAGGTTATTCTAGCAAGTTGGTTATTCTAGTTTTTCTGCTTATGTTGACTGAAAAATACCAGTTGTCAACTGGTACATGCAAATGTTGCTGTGACTCTTAAAGCCACAATTTAAACTGTCAGCTCACACTTAGACTATCCTGAAAGAAAATGGAAGTAAATGAGTCAACTGAGGCTTGAACTTCACTCTCGAGTTTCAGAGAGCCTTTGCAGGTCTAAGTTGAAAGACTTGCATCTAAGCTGCTTGAGTTTATGATGTGTATTGGGATGATGATTGCAAATATTTCTGGAGAAGTAATTTTGTGATGCTAGAAAGACGTTGACCTAATCATGCAACTCTAATGACTCTATCAAGAAAAGCTGTATCTGTTCTTCAGGCTGCAGTACCACGTAAGGCCGTCTGAGCTGGTGTAAAAGAGCTGGCTGGAGTTTTAGAAGCAGTTAGAAAGTTTAGAAACAGTGGAGTTCTAGAAACAGTTTTAGGAGCAGGGTGAGCTGCCCGGTATATTTTTAGTGGTGAGCTGTGGGGAAATTCATGTCTCAGTGCAAGGTAGTGGAGTGGCATTCAGAAGGTGGGTGAGATGGAAGCAGAGCAGCTGGCCACTGCCAGCTGAGGTCACTCAGGTCAGCAGCTGGCAGGCTTGGCTATGCAGGGGATGATTTGGTTCATGGTGTAAGTGCAAAACTGTATTTTCCTCTGGTGTAACTTCGTGTAGTTCAGCCCACTGCAGTTTTGAAGAGAACAACCTCAGCTGGCAGTAGTGGAAGGGGAGTTTGCAGCCTGCTGTGTACAGAGGTCAGGCTATTTGCTTAGGTGGCCAGCTGCTGCCAGGTGAATAAAAGCTCTACTCGGCATCCTCCTAGTAGTGCATCTTGTCTGAAATGTTGCTTTGCCTTCTTTCCAATATCTGTCTTGGGCCCAGTTTTCGTACCACGGGCTGTTTTCTATGCAAACTTTCAGCGGGATGCTCGTAGTGCTGTTCCAGCACAAACAAGGGGGGACGCTGGTGCTTGGCTGGGCAGGTGAGCTCGCTGAAGACAGAAGGATGCTTGTGCAAACAGGGAACGATTCACAGCAACGGCGGGGTGGGTTATCCTAAGGCGGCAGCCTTGCTGTAGCACTGGTGCAGGCACAGGCAGGTTGGCCGAGTCCAGAAGTGGTGCACCTGTGTTGATGGGGAGACTGTGGTGACGGGCAGCATGGGCAGCCACGAGGTGCTGTGCTTCTTGCTTTGGGACTCGGTACCCCACTGTGAAAAATCACTGCTCTTTATTGTGTCATCTTATGTCTAAAGTTTTAGTGTTTTAAAACAAACAAACCAAAAAACCCACATGTATCCAAAGAGCTTTTTAAATCCCGAAGCTGAAACTTCCTCTTTATTGAGCAATGCTGAGCATACAGTTGAATAACATAATTTTTCATTCATCTGACAGTACACTTTTTCCTTGGTCAGCATTTTCTTGTCAGATACTACATCTGAAATTACTAGTGACCTTTCTGCTTGAAAAATACCTGCTTTGTGCCGGAGCAGTGTGTTTGTCATCTTTTTGAAAACATCTCTCTCAAGCATGACTTTTACTTGGTCACTTGTGGGCAGTTGCAGTATAATGCCATATATATGTTACAGTCTTCTGAATGAAAGCAAAACCAAACTGCTTGGACTCCAGGCTACAGTTAGGTTTTCAGAAGCAGGTCCCAAAATCAGAGTCCTGCGCAGTAGTGGTTTTACAGAAATAAGTGCTGTATAGTGAAAGCTCCAATAAATATCATTCATTTAATGGCTAATATTTAGGGTAAACTGTTGTCCAGAAGAAGGTGATGCCCTTCATATAAGCATGTCGGGAATTATCAGAAACAGAGGAAGGTTGTGTTAGCACATGTGGGATGGTTATCTAAGGACATACAGATCCAAGTTTTAAAGGTCTGTAGCAGTTAACGAAAGGTACTGAAATATTCATAAATATGCATAGGGGAATGCGCGTGAGTCACGTGCATGACACACTGAAGGCTGCAGTCTGCTAGAAAACATTGTTGCGCATTGGCATGTGGATAAATTGCGTACTTTATTTTATGCGCTTCATCCATATCCTCACCTCTGTTTTACAGCTCATCCRAAACCTCCATATTTGCTACTTACCCTGGCTCTTGGCTATTTTCTGTTATTTCTGAAGTGATTTTTAAGGAAAGCTGCTTGTTCAGTTTAACAAAATTGTTGATACAACACTAAATCCTCATTTGTAGTAGCCTCAGCAAGCGTATAATATACTACTGTTAGCATCAGAGAGCAGCATTAAGCTCAGAAGAATGAAAATAGCATGATCAGAAAACAGAAGAATTAAAAATACAATAAGAAATAAACCAAAAAAATCTTTGTCAAAAATTGCCCAAAATACATTACACTACCTTTTTTCTGCCTTAGAAGTAACATTACTCGTACCAGTTTAAAAAAAAAAAGTCTGAATTTGACTAATAAGAGTTTACTGTGAATGTTTTTGCAGATCCTTTTTATAGTCCTTGTTGAATTGAAGTGAGAGTGATTTAATATAATACAGATAACTGTTTTTCTCCATCTCCTCCCAAGCAAATACTTCCATAAATTTCATGAATTCTGTCTTCCACATGGCTCCTGGGAGACTACAAATGTGCAGTTTCCTTATATACAGATTGTAAACAAGAGTGGAAGAGTGTTTCAGCCTTGCGGAGTGTGAAATGGCAGAGCTTTCTTGAAGGGGGCCTCTTTCAGGAATATTTGAGAAGTAATTGAATATCTTGGAATAACAGAATTTGAAAATAAGTGTTAGTATAACTTGTTGATGAAATATATTGGCGAGTCATTGTCTCTGCAATCTTAATAGATCACAGTAACAGGAGAAGTGCCATAAAACTGTAGCCACATGGTGAGCCATTAGCAGAAAAGCAAGCTGGTGCTGGGATGTCTGGTGCTTCAAAGTCTGTTTTATGTGTTTTGGGGATTTTTAGCAGGGAGGAAAAAAGCCTTCTGTAATGTAAGGGATATGATGTGCAAAGGGCCAAGGAAGTACCTCTTGTTATTTTACACTTTATATGCATTCAAGCAGGTTGGTAGAACATAAAGATTAGACCTTGGCTTCTTTTTCTATGCACTGTGAGCTGTTTGACCACCAAAATGCTTTCTTCTAGTTATGTGAAAAATCCTTGTGTCTTCTGCAGGGGATTGTATAAATCACACACATCTGAATTTCATTCAAAACCACTTTGGTTGTAGTGAGAGATGTTCAGATTCGGGTCCTAACCAGCCTCAAGGATTTAAACTGGGCTGTCATAGGTGATGCTGAATCATCTGTTTCCTGTTTTTTCAGATTGTGATTTTCTGTGTATCCCCCTTGTTACCCTGAAGTACGATAGCATGTGTTAAAACACTCAGTGCTACACTTGAATTTTCACTGAGAGTTGTGCTTTGAGTATGTAAGAAGCTACTTACTGCCCAGTGCTCTGCAAATGGGGCTCTGGGCCTCTCAAAATGAATGTCCCAAATTTGTGGAAGCATCTGACCTCAGCCTCCTCACTACTGTTCTGTGGAAATGATGACAGGGCCCTGCTCCACCTTAAAGGCATATTTCAGGGATTAGTAAGTTAATGCTTGTGAAGCACTTGGATTTACAGTAATTATCTGCCCAGAGAAAATCTTGTCAGATAAATAATAATTGTCATCTCAACAGAGTATGGGTAGCATGCAAAAAAGGCACAGGGCCTCCTGCTGAGCCATGAAAAGAAGAAAAAAATACTGAATTTCTTTTCTAATGAGAACTAGCCACTGCGTGCCAAATGAGGCATGGGGACAAGTTGACTGTGGTACACTTAAAGATTATTATCTGTGTGCAAGAGGGGCAAACATACATCTTCTGCATGTCTGATTTCCAGCAGTCCAGGCTTGCGGCCCCATTTGGGTTCCAGGCTGGGGACGGTGTTTGTTATTTTGTCAGTAAGGGTGGCACCCACATTGCCATCAGAACACATGGAGTCATGATGATGACGGCCATCCTCAGAGCTGAATCAGATTGAAGGGAGTGGGTTTCCACAGTCATCTGCTGATAGATGAAGGATGAAAGTCAGGATGTTTTCTCCAACCACTTACTGTTTTCCACAGATCCTTGTTTGCCTTTCTGGCAATTACCTCCCCATAATTACCTCCCATCGGTTTCCCTTATGGGCTCCCAGCAGTGATCCACCTCCCATACCTCCACTTCTTTTCTCCCAGTCCCAGTTAGGTTCCTTTCCTCACTTGATTCCTTGTTTCTTCTTTCCTTTTCCCCATTTGCTCCCTTCCTTTGCTGCATAGATCTTGCCTACAGCAGCCACTAAAGAGAAAAATCTGACTTTGCCCATGTATCTTCAGGCTAGCAAGAGGTTGTTGAGCTGTCTGGGGGATGCTGCATGCATAGTCTGGTCTGCACAGAGATCTCCATGTAACAGATCGCTGTGTAGTCAGTCCACGTGAATTTTTAGAGGCTTTACTTGAGGAAATCTGGCAAGTCTCATGTACACACGATCCTTATAAAATTACTCTAAGGAAGAGCACAAGTGTCTGAAAACTTGGAAATTAAAGTATAGTTATGCATGCTCAGCTGTCCAACTGAGAGGCCATATCAAGTAAAGTCTTGAGGATGTTTTTGGGGGGTCTGGTAGCACTCTGTCTTTTAGAGTCAAAACTGTTGATGAACAGACTGTGTCATGAGATCGGTGGATTTTACCCAACAAAGTGGGTGTTTTGGAGGACTGAATTAAAATTCAGTGAAGAAATTACATTTGCCATACAGAACTATTTTATTTTTTTAATTGAGAGCAAGTACTCTGCTAAGTAAGGCAAACTGAAAGGAGCAATTACATACTGGGAATAGCCTGGAGTTATAATAGGAGTCAGCTGTGTGCTAAAGACACCAACTGTCTTTCTGGAATGAACCAGCAAGAGCGTTCACAATACACCTCAGCTCGTGTTGTATGCAGCTTTGCGTACTGCTCGTTCAGACAAAAGCTGGAAGATGCTGCCAACTAATAATGAAAGGGTTAGAAAATATAACCTCTAAGGAAAATTTGAAGGAACAAAATTTACTTAGGCTGGAAACGTCAAGACTGAAGTAGTCCTAGGACAGGCGTTTGTTGTCGATAGTGGTTAATCTGTCTATCATCTAGAAGGAACAGGCTTTGTCCGCAGTTCATAGTATATTAAATTTGATACTGTGAAAACCTTTTTCATGAGTTTATCTCTTGGGATTGCAGACATTTTATACAGGAAAAGAAAGAAGGGTTTTTTGCTTTGGGAGAAGAAAAGAAATAGAGACGACATGACATCCCAGCGTTCCTTCTAGTTTTTGCATGTCTATGATACTACTTGAGCATGGATGAGCTCCAGTTTTCCAGTTGTTTATAACTTTATCAAATTTGGATGGATTTTCAGAGGAATTACAGAATTAAAAAATATCCAGCACTAAAAGCAACACTTCCTGATCGAATTTCAAGTACCTCTTCCAAAATATGGAGAACTCTTTAATTACTGATAAAAATGTTTTTTGTTATCATTTACAAAAATATATTTTATCTTGTCTTGTTCTGGGAAATAGTTAACCGTCTGTGACCAAACTCCTTCCTCCCGCCCTCCAAATTGCCAATACTTAGCATATAAAATTTAGGTCAGATGGTTAAARTTTGGCAAAGTTATAAGCAGCTAAAAACAAGGTCTAAGGTGAAGTGTCATGTAACATTAATAACAGGCAAAGCTACCAGCCCCACCTATAATAATCTTATTTCTATCAAAGCCAGGTTTCCTTGATGATTCTCAAATGTTTCTACAGGCTTTTAGAGAAGATCTGGAATGCCTTATTCAAGAACAGATGAAGAAGGGCAATAACCCCACTGGACTGCTTGCATTACAGCAGATTGCTGAATACATTACAGCAAGCTCTTTTGCAGGTTTTTCCTCATCTTCACTCAGTAAGTGAATTATGCATATAATTGCACTTTTTCTCTTCCTTTTTTTATTATCACTAGGCCTTAGCAATGCTGGGATTTCCTCCTCCTTTAAATAAAATTTCTGTCAGAGCTTGCTTCAGCTGTGAAGTAGTACAGATGGTGGCCTTAACTTTCCTTTTTAGGCTTCTTTCTCTCAAATTCTTTTATTTATATAATGATACCCAACATGTTTGGAGTCCTCACACTGAGTTATTCTAGAATTTGTTAATAAAAGTTTAACTGACATAGGGAACAAAATGCTGCACCCCGTTACTATTAGCATTTTAACATGAGCATAAACTGAGATGTGAAATACATAACAATTTAAATTGTTTATTTTTCTACTCTTGCATATAAATTATTATTTAAAAAAAGGTGGGGGGTGGCAAACTGAATTGTTACACAAACAGCTCCCACAGTTACAAATAGCTTGTAGTATGCACTCTAGTTATAAAGGTGTCGCTAGGATCTTTCAGTTAACACCCAAGTTCTTCTTTCCAAGTCGTGAAGCACTGAAATGTTAGTCTATGTAAGTTCTGTGGGTGGACATCATATGGGAGCTTACAAGCCTGAAGTACAGTGGCAGCTGTCAGCATTCAGCATCTTTTGAGAATTGGTCCCAAAATGGCTCTTCAGAGTTCAATTAACAAAACAAGTGGAAGAGAACAACAGGGAGCCCAAATAACCTTATCTGTGCATCTCCGGCTGGTCAGTGAGACTGCAGGTCCAACTGCTGCCTCTACTGCGTTTGCGCAGGAACCTGGACAGGGTGACTAATCTCAAAGTGCGTACTCTCTTTGTTGAAAACCAAAATGACTTTTACCTCTTCTGGTCTTAACTTTCCCTGTAAGCAAAGGCTGTACCTCTCAAAGGGATATCATGCATTCATGAAGGGGAGAAGTGTATGTTTGTGTAGTCAAAAGTCAAAGAGATAAATGGAGCTTTGTGCTTTCTCTGTTAAGAGGTGATCTCTTCTGTCTAGCAGTTTGAGAACTCTTGCACTAATCCTAATTTCTTCATTAGGACTAAATTAAAGTGCTCAGACTGAGACATCTCTTCAGATTAGTTATATTGGTGACAGAAATCCAGCAGGAATGTATTCTCCTGTAATTTTCAAAGTAACATGTAAAAATACTTCATTAGTGGCAAATGTCTTAAAGCGCAGTTCAGGTCCTATATAGGAACTTGAATCAGGAAAGAGCTCAAAATCCTAGTGGTGTTTCAAAGGAAACCTGTATTTCACCTCTCTTTTGTTTGAAAAAGAGATGAAGACTTAAATTCTGGGTATGGTTCCTTCTGTCTTAAAGTAACAGAGGTTTCAGTAAAGACCTTAGAAATCCCAGCAGTGCAGTTCCAGTCTAATAATTGCTGGTACTGCTATGCTAACAATTTAAAAACACTGGTTCTGGAAGATCATGGCATAGCGAGAAGTTATTTAACTGTCCAACTGGCCATCATCTTTTTTTATCTGTTTTTCAGGCCATGGAATGATTACACCCATCAATGATCTACCTGGGATAGATACCTCCTCGTTTGTTAAGGGAGAAAAACTTACTCGTTGCAAGTTAGCCAGTTTATATAGATTGGCTGACTTGTTTGGGTGGGCACATTTGCCAAATGCCTATATCACAGTAAGTATTTTAGAGAATAAAAATTTTTATTTGGAATCTTACCTATTCATTCAAATTAATTTTCTCCCTGAGTAATATAAATTCAAAAATAGATCAATAATCCATTTTCTTCCTCCTTTGCAGGTAAGAGTAAGCAAAGAACATGACCATATTCTAATCATTCCAAGAGGCCTGTCCTTTTCTGAAGCTTCAGCTTCTAATTTGGTACGTCATTCCCCTGCTGTAATAACCAGCAAGGCTCAACCCTTTTCTAAAACTGTTTTCTAGAAGACTTTTGTGGCTGCTAAAATGGACTTTTAAACTATAATCATGCTGTTATTTGTTTTTTAATGTTTACCCACCAGATGAAAAGCTGATTAACTATTTAGATACTAGCATCCTTTGTCCTCAGCATTTCTTTTTGGTTTTAGCTTTGCTTTCTGTTGCTTTGTCTTCAGCTTCAGTGTGGAGCAGCAAAGTTTTGTTTTCTTGTCTGATGAAGCTCATCAAATAGCCACAGTGTAACAGCAACCTTTTATAACCTGACAATATGGTAATACATATGAAATGACTCTGTAGGAGTAGTGTTAGTAGAATCAGCTCTTATCTTTATAATTGAAGAAATAAAGTTGAATAATCTTCCCTAGACCCAACAAAGGAGCTGGGTGAAGTTACAGATTGGCATTTAGGCAATGGTAGCTGCAAAATCACGCATCACTTGGTGCAGAACCTACCATATGTTCTTCATGTCAGTACGTATCTGTAAAGAAACTACCTCCAGTTGGAAGGGGTAGCAGATTGAGATTGATAGCATTACACCAGCAAACACAGAACCAAAATACAAACATGAGAACAAGACCTGATATGACCCTGCTGTTGTTTTTTGTTGATCCTGAAATTATTTTTTTATTGTTCCCATGAAATTGAAAATTCCCTAAGCATTTAATTTTCTTATTGGAAATTTCTCAGAGGTTGAATTTTCTTCATATTTAAAATGTAGGAAATGTTAACAAAACTCATTTTTGGAAGTCGGAAACAAGGAAGGGTCAGCTAAACCAAAGAGGAATATATGTTGTATCAGGGTCTTATTTTTACTTCTTCCATGGCTGGACTTCCAACAACTATCAAGGACTTGGACAGCAGGATGGGGTTTTGACACACAAATTCATGGCTGCTCTCCTACTTTTTTTCATGCTCTGAGCCCTAAATATGTGGGAGGAAATTTGGTACCAAGTAAGAAAGGGGGAGGGTAGTTTGTAAATAATGGCAGTTGTCACAACCTTTTTGAATATTGTTCCTTTGTTTGACTTTTGCAGGTTAAAGTAAACATCCTAGGAGATGTAGTTGACCAGGGAAGTACGACTCTAAGTATTGACAATGCAGGATTCAGTCCACATGTGGCCATCTACTCCACACGCCCTGATGTCAGATGTGTAATACACATACATACTCCTGCAACAGCAGCTGTAAGTCTGCCTTCTAGCATAAAGAGTAAAATAAAGCAGGTTTACTTTATGAACTTAGAACACATTTCTGAACCTGAATCACTGCTCCTGGCAGTTTTATTTTTGTTTTTAACATCGACTCTACCCTGGTAAAGAAAGGTGTGAGGTTATCAAATAAGCAGAGAAAGAGGGCTGGGCCACCGCAGGGAAATGGATAGGAATAAACTGATGCTCAGATACAATTGTACTCAGGTTGAGGAGGCTGTAAAGTATATAGTTTACACAGGCTTCATTTGTAGCATCTTAGACTATATAACGTGCTGTATACATCATCATTTGCATTATGCAACTCCATTTTTAAGTGGCTTAATTAGTAGTTATGTTCAGTTTCGATTTACCTCACTATTAAAAAGTCATAGTTAACATACAAGTTAAAAATGGTCTGTATAACAATGATAAAAATGTAAGGAGACTGGAGAGAATTGGTTTGAGAGAAATAGATAAATTCATACTATTTTATGTATAATTGCGTATATATGCATTCCTTGACTACAGACAAAAAAAGGAATGGATAACTTCTTTTATACTAACTTTTTGAAGTTATAAACATGGGAAAGAAGGAAACACCATTAAGTAGGCTTATGCTGAGAATTAAACATGGATAAAATTCACAAAAATTAACTTAGTTGGGATAATTTGTCTTTTCCTATAATGAGTCTGTCACTAGGTTGGGTAGCAGCAGCTGTCACCCTATTGCAAATTAGATGGGAYTGGGGGGGGGGAAGGAAGGAAGGTGGTGTTTCTAAGCTTTCACTGTGGAGAGTTTCTCTCTCTTCTAGCGAAGATACAAAGTACATCCTGCTAAGGCTTGCGTGGTTGAGATGTGGGTTTTAAGAGTTTCATTTTTTCCTAATTATCAGTACTTCATTTTCTTGAAACAGGTTTCATCTATGAGGTGTGGCATCCTTCCCATATCACAAGAGGCTCTGATTCTGGGAGATGTTGCGTATTACAACTACCAGGGATCTCTTGATGAACAGGAAGAGAGAATTCAGCTTCAGAAAGTTCTTGGACCCAGTTGCAAGGTATTCAACCTCATTCACGCTCTTCATAAACAATTTTCAGGTACTGCGCCAGTTTCTACCATTTAACATTAGTGTCTTCATTTACTAGGTATTAGTCTTGAGAAACCATGGTGTGGTAGCGCTAGGAGAGACACTGGAAGAAGCATTCCACTATATTTTCAATGTGCAACTGGCCTGTGAAACACAGGTGAGAGAGAATTTATCTGTATTTCATTTCAAACACTTACACTGCTGAGTTATAGATTACATCCCAGATGGGAAGATCTCTAGTATTGTGGAATCCAGTAATCATATGCCAGGTCAAAGTCAGAAAAATTGGAATAATCAGGAAACACAGGAAGGAACAGCACAAATACTGTATCAGTCTTCCTAGAATGAGTATTGGTGTTGCTACACTCTGAAGGGTACAGGTTTTGTTCCATGCTGTGGAGAGTGAGCTTCATGCAGAGAATCTGTCGAATGATAGATTCGGTGGTACTCTCCGCATGTGGAAGTGTGACTTAAGATCTCTCAACATCCAGCTCGTTTATCAAAGCTGAATGTTGTGACAAGGAAAGAAGCTTCTCCCTATGATCACAAAGATTTGTAAAACCAAATAAACAAAAGGTCTTTGAAGCAATGGTAAAGGGTAGCGTATTTTTAAATAACTTGAGTCCCAAAATCAGTTGTTTCTGTTTTGTCTAACTTTAACTACCTAGGTATATAGGTATTATCTATAACCTGTGGAGAGAGACCACTGAAAGTGTCATCACCTTCCATAACTCTTAAGCCCAGCCCCAGAAACTTCCTCACTTTGCTCTTGTTCTCCAGTGATCCTGACCTCCCAAGTAGGTGTTTGGAGGTGCAAATGTCTCCCTTTCCTTTCCTCCCTTGCCCTGCCATTCATTTTGAGTTTGATCACTCACTCATTTTGAAATTTTCAAATGAAAAATTTTTAGTCTTGTGATGCAGAAGGACCTTTTTAAGGTACTCTGAAAGCTAGTGTTTGAGTCTACTTCTTTTAAAGTGCAATTATTAGCAGATATTATCATCCTTTCCATAAGAATCACTTGCTGTATATTTTAATACATTTTTGCACAGTAGAAAACTAGCCTGAGAAATAACTGTAGCATGTGTTTAAGTATGTTTCTCCTGTGAATTCAGAAAAGCAGAGAATCCAGAAGCTTTTCCACAAATGAAATACTCATTGTTGTCTCTAGGTTCATGCATTAGCTGGAGCAGGTGGGATAGACAATCTCCTACTACTGGATCTGCAGAAGTTCAAGCCTTCCACACATGCTGTGGCAGCAACTGGAGGAGGTGGAGTTAATATGGCTTCGCAACAAAAATGGAAAGTTGGGGAGCAAGAATTTGAAGCGCTCATGCGAATGCTGGACAACCTGGTGAGAGCATGCTTATGGTGTTGTCCGTATAGTGTCTGTAAGATTTTGAGTGTAGGATTAGCTTCTGTAAAGCAAACGATTTTTTCTGGTTTCTTTGTGAGTTTGAAAATGAAGACGGAGTAACTTTTATTGTCTATGAAATCTCTTCTGCTTGGTTTAGTTTTTTATTATGTCACTGTATCTGACAGTAGTATTCTGTCTTGATAAGAATTTATAATGTTTTGAACTTAAATTTTGTCCAACCCATCTCACAAACATATTTGCTCTTCATAGTAGCTTAATAGTAAAAATATATTTTAATCACCACCTAGTAAATAGACATAGCAGATTTCCTCAATGTTTTGTTATTTAACAAAATTAAATGTTAATTAAATTAAATGTTAAAATTAAATTAATGTTAACAGCCTTTAATACAAATAGAGCGAGTAAGAGGGGAGTGTCGTGAACTAGGATGTGCCGTTGTGCAAGACAAATCAATGTGCTCGTGAAAGCTACCTAGGTCATAACCTGAGGAGGGGGTCATTTGGTGGTCACGTGTTCCCAAAGGTGGGAGGAAGGTGAAGTGTGAGTGGGGTCCTGTCCAACTGCTACTGTACTGTATTTTAAATGGGTCTCTTGGATGTTAATAGTATGGGTGAATGATGGATGACACCACTAGCCTGTTCTCGAAGAGCTTAGTGGACCTGTTTAATGCATATAGGGCAGCACAAAACTTCCGTGACTTCTTTAGATACCTTTTTCTGATTTTTTCTTATTATTATTTTTATTTTTTTAAAACCATTTTTTCTTTTTTTTCCTCCTCCATAGGGATACAGAACTGGCTATGCCTATAGGCAACCATTAGTCAGAGAAAAACCCAGACATAAGAGTGATGTTGAGATCCCAGCCACTGTGACTGCCTTTTCCTTTGAAGACGATACAGTCCTGCTTTCCCCCTTGAAATTCCTCGCGCAGAGGCAACAGAGAGAAAAGACAAGATGGCTGAACTCTCCTAACACATACTTGAAAGTTAATGTGCCTGAGGAGTCCTGGAACGGGGAAACCAGTCCCAGGACTAAGATCACGGTAGGTGGATGTTTTAGGCGGTCATTTAGTTTTTGCACTACTTGAGAGAAAGTAAATTACACACAGTTTATATGAGGAAATCTTTAAGAGGTTTAGCAAATAAGTTTATCAAGCAAATAAAAATAGGCTTTGGGGAGACTTAATGACGTTCGTACTGAGGGGCCCCTCTGTTTGGGGAAGGGGAGTTTAACTATTTGGAAGAGTGACACTTTATGATAAAATTTAACAATGATTTCCCTTTTGTTACTAGCTCTTCTGATTCCTGAAGTAGAAAACAGTTTTTCTACCATATCTTTTTGTGCTATTAATTATCCACCAAACATAGTAGGGTTTTAAATCACCCATGGGTTCTCCTCTCTACACGAGAGAGACACAAGCTCTAATTCATCTCTACCTGCCCCTTTCCTGTTTGTGAGCCTGCTGAAAAAAGACTTCAAAGAGTCTGTTCATGCTACTACTTTTAATGAYGATCAAGATTTTTCCTCCTTCAGCTCACCAAGATGCTTCCACTGTGTTTCCAGCCTGGAGAGAGGAGGCTGTTGTGTGACTACGAAGCATGTTATTTTCTATCAGGCTACTCCCAGTTGTGTAGTAYAACTGTAAAAGCATCAGCTCCTCCTGCTGGCAGGCTAGCGAGTTTCTAAACTTAAGCTTGGGAGAAACACCCCCGCAACTGATTCAACACCGTGCTTACAAAGGAAGAAAACTACAGTCAAAATGTGTGGTTAGCAGAGGTGGAAGCTGATTGTGTGAACAAGGGCTCTGGAGCTGGTGGATCTATGTGCCAGTTACTAGGAAGCGTGATCCTTTCTAAATACTTCATTAGTACACAGTTAGTACTGCATTTTTCAGGAATGTTTACAAAAAGTAATGTTGATACATGTTCAAGGCAGCTTAAATCCTTTTGGGCAAACACACAGACTTGTAAGGAGTTGGGATTATTTTGTGGGTGTCATGTGGAATTGAGAATAAAGTCAGAAAGTCCTTTCTTTATATCTCCTCTTTAACAGTAAGACAACACTGAGAATTGTTACTCCCCATCATGCTGGGGTTTTTAGCGTCTTTTTTTTTTTTTTTTTTTTCCTTCTTTAAGTGGATGAAAGCTGATGACTCCTCCAAGACTAGTGGAGGAACGCCAATCAAAATTGAAGATCCAAACCAATTTGTTCCTCTAAACACAAACCCAAGTGAAGTGTTGGAAAAGAGAAATAAGGTAAAAGTCGTGTAATGAAATGAAAACTGTAACATTTCCAAATAAAGCTAGATGTTCAAGTAATGATTCAACACAGCAGTAAAGTAACATTTTCAAATGTTCTGATTTTACTAAGAACATTCTTACATTGTGTGTGATTTTTGGCACTAAAAAAGCATCTATTTAAATGTATGATATACATGGTCTGTAGATACATATGCAATATATATATAAATTTTGAATGCAATAGTTTGATGAAGGATGAGTATTAACTCTGGAAATGATAGATTGGAAATGGTAGTACCTGCTATTTAGCATCATATTTAGTGGATAATTAGGTGTCAACATGAACGAAATTGCTGTGCGTCATCTACAGCATGATTAAATCTCAGACTGTAATCTCACTCTGTTCTATATTAATTCTCCTAGCACTTATTAAGCTGGAGTTTCCATGGTCCAGTCCACTTCCTAATGGCAGGAAAAAAAGAAAACGAGAGATTATTGTTGGACCTTTCTGTAAACACAAGTATCTCACTGCTTTTCCCTTCCAGCACATAAGATGCTGGCTGTCAGACTGACAAAATACTCCACCCTAGGCATAACTATATTAACAGATATTCAGGACACTTTCCATTTGATTACATATTTTTTTCTTTCTTGGAAAGCACCATATCAGTATCCTTGGGGACTGAACTGGAGTCAGAAGGAGCAACTCCCTTCCTTAGAACTGGAAAGGCACCCTCTAATCATCTAGAGATTAATAATACAAGTCCCAGACAATGATTTTTAAATTCATGCATGTCACTGTCTCATTAGATATATTCCTATTTTTCTGCTATTGAATTTTTTTTTATATGATCTGTATTTGTATTTATATCTGATCTGTCCATCTCTTAAGCACTGACAATGTGAAGCTAGGGCTGTTGTTTTGGGGAAAATAGTGAGCTATTCACAGAAGGAAAAACTGTACCAACCTTTGTGATGGCAGACATCTCTCCAGTAGCTTAACATAGGTCATTTATGGGATGGAGAAGACAGGTTCAGAGTCGTACTATTCCTTGGAGCTTATTTCTAAATACTGGCTTGCACGAAGTGCAGGAGCTGGGACTAGGGTGGATATTCAGGACTACTTGAAGGGCTAAACAATATATGCAGTGCATTCAGAGGTGGAAGGGGAGATCTTAATTTTTAGGTGCAGCAGCATACAGCCTGATCCTCCAACCATTCACAGCTGCCTGTGTTACTGGCTTTGCAAAGCTGGTGGGCATAGGATTTGGTAAAGAGAAATATCTGTTTCTAACCCAGTCTATTTTCTCTGCATAGATAAGGGAGCAAAACCGCTATGACCTAAAGACAGCCGGACCACAGTCTCAGCTGCTTGCTGGGATTGTTGTGGATAAAAAGCCGAGTCCAGTGAGTAGGACATAATTAATTGATTTACAAATATTTGGGTTATTTGACTGCCTGTCTTTCAAACATCAGTTTGGGCCATTTTCTTTCTAAATGCTTTGTTAGAACTGATTATTTTAATGCCAAATTTTGGATGTGTGATACATTTTATACATGTTTCATTTCAGAGGTTTAAAATGTTAGTTTCAAATGGAGGTATGAATGGTAAGTTTGCCTGCCATTAAAATTAATGAAGTAGGACCCCTGTCTAAGACCATTTAAGCTAAAGAGTGATGAACTTTGTAATGCATGGTGCCAAAAATAATCTTTTCATCAGTCTGTGGAACCGCTGCTAAAGGAAATGATTGAGGCCGAGAAATAACTGAGTTTAAGAGATGGGATGGGACCGTGTAGAAGGCAGCTTTCATTAGAAACAGGCTTCTTGTTGGGAGGGAGGGTTTCTAGTTTCTTACCTGTCCACACTAATCTTTTCTTGAATAGAATATACTTACTTCCAAACAGTACAGATATCCCTAATAAGGTTATATAACAAACTGTGATGAATTGGAATTGGAATTCTATAGTTCTAAAAGTTTCCAATCATCCATGGTTTAGTACATCTATTTCCTCATTTTGGTTTCCAACATTCTTTTGAGATAACACTGAGTTTGCTTATTTATTTCAGACGAAAAGAATATTTTCCAAATGAGTTTTCTTTCAACATGAGAATAATTTTAATTTTGTCATTGTAAGATTCATCTCAGAAGAGCTCTTCAAGTTAGATTCCTAAACTGGAGCATGAGCACAGTTACTTTCCTACAAAAAAATCCTAGAACTTGGGGCGTTTGCAGAAAATATGGGAAACCTCATTTTTGAATCCCTGTTGTTAAAGGACTTTCACTTCCCTGAAGTGTAAGCTGTTGAGGCAGGTCTCTACTCTGAAGCTGTCCCCTTGATACAAAAAAAAAAAAAAAAAAAAAAAAAAAAAAAAAAAAAAAAAAAAACCAACAAACAAAAAAAAAACAACAACAAAAAAAACCAACCTCAAATAATGATTGTGCTGCTGCAAAAGGATCGTGATTTACAGCTCAGTATTCAGTGTTCATTACTATGTGAATGCCTATTAAATGGGGTAATTTTTGTCTGGATGCATCTGTGTTTTTCTTCTGTATTCCCTGCCAATCTCGTGTCACCAAACTTTGCGCAAAAAGAAGAGATATTAACCATGTACTGCTTGCTTGCTTCTTTTTTTAACTGTTAAATTTTGTGGTTTTCTCTTTTCCAGCCAATGCAATTTGAAGATGATGAGCACGCACCGCCAGCACCACCCAACCCATTCAGCCATCTCACAGAAAAGGAACTGGAAGAGTACAAGAAAACAATTGAGCGCAAGCAGCAAGGGTTCGAAGGTCAGTGGTGCATTTTTAAATGTTGGGGTTTACATTTTAATGATGAGTTCATTTTTAGCTTGAAAATATCTACTGTAACAAATGTATACATGTTAATTATTAGCATATACCATTGGCAACTACTTTAGAACTAATAATTCCTTGAGATGGTAGAATTTTTTGGTTTTTTGTTTTTATTTTTTTGTTGTTTTTTACTTTGGTTAGTGCTAAAATTAAAGCAATCAAAGGTTTGCACAGAAATGGGGTTGACAAGAACACACTTCAACATAATGACTTTTTTTGTCAGAATCATAGGATAACTTAGGTTGGAAGAGCCCATGAAGGTCATCTTAGTCCAACCTCTTCCTCAAAGTTGATATCAAAGTTAGATCAAGTTGCTCAGGTCTGTGCCTAGCTGAGCAAAAGTGAACTGAGATGTTTGGTCTTGGCTTCTTTAATTTTTCTTCTGTTCTCCCAATGTGCAAGACTCGTCTACTTTCACTTTTTACATCTTCTTTCAATACTACTATTCCATAGGGAATTACTAATTCAGGGTTGGTTTTGTTTTTTTTTTTAAACAATAACATTTACTATGCATTCTTCTTCACTAATATTGTGTAATAAAATATTTTTGCTACATATCACATTCAGGGCATAGTATAATAGCTTACTATAACTGCAAACTGTGTGACTTAACGGCTAGGTAAAACCACGGGGCATGCTACTCGGAATGCAACCCTGCCACCCTTTTTAATGCTTTCTATTAAAGAACTAATATATAATGATTGTTAGCAGATAAAACGTGTAAATCCATAATTCTATGGAGTTTAAACTGTGTATTGTAACTACCTGATGTTGTCAGCATGAGCAATGCAATGCTAGCAGAGCTGTAAATCTTGTAGCAGTAGCACTGACATTCTTGCTTGATTTTTACTTTTGCATGGCTACTAATTCACATCTTGTCCTGCAGATGCTGAACAGGAATTATTCTCAGATGACGGTTCATCTGTGTCACAAATTCAGTCACAAACTCAATCCCCGCAAAATGTCCCAGAAAAATTAGAAGGTATTCCATGCAGTTTCTGTACAATGCCAATGGCTCTGATAACCTGAGTCATCTGCTCTTCTGCTGCGTTCTTACACTTGCGTGAAGTCAACTGAGGCAAAAAGAGCCCTTTTATTGAGTCTGGCTGGGACTCTGTCCAGAAAACTGTTTTTCCCAATTTTTTCTAATACATAATTCTCACAAAACAACATAGGGCATACTGAAACTTATTATATATTAACAAGGTGGAGGAAATAGATACTATATTTTTATTTTACTGAAAGTGTTAAGATAGTTTTTTTTTTTTTTTTTTGCCTAAGACTTTTCCAGCAGAGTCTAAGAAGGCATTTTGGAAGGCTAGTTCTCCAGAGACTTCCGTATGGAATGGCTGCGTTTTCATAAATTAGTCTCTTGCAGTAAAGTGTAATTCTGAGTGTGCTTGAGACTGTATACATATAGGCTGTGTAGACAGTATCTGTGTATACTGTATACAGCTTAAGCTGTATATATACCTGGCAGAGATAAGGTTAGCTTTTTCAGCCTGTTTCCCTTTAATGATGTTTTCACAGTATGGTCTGCTTACAACAAGTAGGAGTGTAAATAAAGGGGGGGAAAAAACCTATCTAAACACTTCAGGTTTCATTCTTTGGATCACAATCCAGACTCAGAGACTTTGTTTCAATACTGGTTTTTTGCATGATAGTGTAATAAATAATTGCAAAATTACCTGTTCTTTCAGAAAATCATGAAGATCTCTATACCCAGAATGCTAACTTAATATCTGTGGAGTTGCCAGTTGTGGTAGTGAATGGCAAGGAAGATGCACATGACGTGGAAGAGGATCTCACCAAGAGGGTCAGTCAGTTAACCACTAGTACTGTGGAGAGCGTGGAGATTACGATTAAAAGCTCTGAAAAGATAGAAGAGACCCTGTCCCCTGAAGGGTCACCTTCCAAATCCCCATCAAAGAAGAAGAAGAAATTCCGCACCCCATCTTTTCTGAAAAAGAGTAAAAAGAAGGAGAAAGTAGAAGCGTAAGTGCAGTTCTGTTGTGAGGAGACATTGCACATTTTAAACATTTAAGTTGACCATTAACAGCGTAGTGTTAGGGGTGTGCAGTAACTGGACTTTTAACCTAAACAAAAAGGAACTGGAAGAGGTTTTGCTTTAAAAAAAACCAACCAAATTAAAAAAAAAAAAAAAAACAAAACAAAACAAAAAAACAAAAAAAAACCTTTCATGTTAATTGAAAATTAATTCATCTCTCACTTAACTCTGTCCAAAATTGCTGTGAGGGTTGGAAACATTCATTAGTTTCATGTAGAACTACACGGCAGGTGCTCAGTTACCGTCGTAGCAAGATCGGATACCATCACAGTATGCAGCAGCGAGTTCTGCTTGGAGTATTTTGCAGACCTTAAACTTTTCAGTACAGTTGAAGTGTTTATTAAAGTTACTGTTGAGTGATCATACGACTTTTTAAAACTGCTGTCTCATTTGGCAACCAGATCATACACTTTTGTATTGTGATTTTGACCATATATTTTATGTTTCTGTACCCCTGTTTGAGTGGGTGCATATTAACAACACACCTTAAATCTTTTTTAAGATTAGATCATATAGAAATATTATACACTGGCACATAATATTAGGGGAAAAACTGTGTAAGAGAAAGTTTATTTGGAATTATACAAAATGTTTAAATAATTCCATTCTTCAATAACTTTTTTGCCAAATATTTCATTTTAGTGAAATATAATTTTTGAAAACTTCTTTTTTTATTCTATCAGTTGGGGGGGGGGAAACCCTTATTTTTCAAGAAGGGGGATTTTATACACTTAACATTGATAATTTAGTTTAACTGGCAAAAACAAAAAGAGGATTTTATATGTTCAAATGTTTGTATACCGTTCAGTATAAAGGTATTATAAGCATGTGAACCAAGCATTTAATAGTAGAGCGTATTTAAGAATGCTTGGTTTAGAGTATACTTAAATATAATTCAAGAATCCAGGGACTTAGAAATCAAAAGATAAAAGCATATAAAATTGAACTGGATTCATGTTTAAAAATTACTTGTGGGGTTTTTTTTTCTCTCATGGTATTGCTAATGAATGAAGAAAAATAATCTCTTAACATAACCAAATGAAGGAAACAAAACTGTTAAAAGGGAAAGTGAAATAGTAAGAAAATAGGAGGAGACAAAGAAAGTAAAAGTCTGGTGATTATTTTTTTTAAATATATGATATGGATTGTGGGATATTTTTATTAAATCAGCAAAGTGACATTTCCATATTAGATGTTTTAAATAATTTGTATGGATTCATACAGAGTGCAACACTTTGGTTTTTTCTTCACTTTCATTTGAATTGTAAAAGGGTCTCATGAATCTGTGTTGTCCTTTGGATGAACCCAGAGCAAATCAGAGCCTAGTGCCATGGGTAAGGGTGGTACTGCCACTTACTCATTTTTACTGATATTGTCATTTTAGTACTTTTACTGTATTGTAAATACAAACTAAACATAGAAATTAACATAGGGTTTTCTTCGCTGTGTCAAATTGTCTGTAAATCGGTCATCGCAATAGGAAGTACATTTTAAAGATCCATGTGATTCCCAAGTTGCCGGTTGAAATATTATACAATATATAATTGTTAAATATGGCTGGAGAGTGGTTTGGCATGCAAAAATGTTGATTATAGCATGTTTGGGGGCTGGTTAGCTTTGACCGTGTAAGTGTGATAATGCAATGTTGGAATGGATCCTGGAAACAATTTTCTAGCTATCACTAAATACTGGAATCAGTGTTTTTAATCATAGTGGAAACTTTCAGTTGCTTACTTTGTTTTTTATGTTCTACATTATTTGTGTTGTATTACAACATATGTAGAAACAGTAACCTGTGAACTACGCTTTTCATAACTTTTTTAAAAATATATCTAAATGAATGCAATGTGCATAAATATTTTTTAAAATGCAACCGTGAACTATTTGCACCTTTTGCTAATGCCTCTATTTACTTGCTTTGGCATAAAGAATGAGCCAGCCAACTCTTGTGTCCTGTGGAAAATATATAAATGTTATCTGAAATTGCTCATAGATGTAATGCTAATTAATGTTAAATCACAAATAAACAGTATTTTAAATAGATGGATTTTGTATAGCAGCCCTTTGTTTATACAGTGCTCCTACATCTCTCACTTGTAGAAAAGATGTTTTGATTATGCACATAACTTCTCAAGAATTTATTCTGAAGATGGCTTTTAACGGGAAAGGGAAGGCTTTTTAAAGGGAAGGCTTTTAATGCAAAGTTATTTGAAGACATCTGTGTTATGCCCTGCCAGCATGTGATATACCTCAGAGTCTCTGAGCCTGCAGAAGTTGCAGTGTTATGTTTTCATAGCTATATCAACTCTGTGAGATGTCTTTAAGGACTTCAACAAATGTTTATTTTCGTTGTCCTTCCACAAATCAGCCTTTTGTTTCTGTTTACAAGAAAGTAAAAATCCAGCCCTCCAAGTCCGGTGACAGTTTCATGAACTCAGTCCCTGTGTGGGAGGATAATTTTGGTTCAGCATTTTAAATAAATCTTAACCCAGATTCAAGTAATTTTCTTACTGTTGTTTTGTCTCCAGGAGCATCAGTCTGCTCAGTGCAACACTAACATGAAAGTAGACACTATATCAACACGGAGGAGTTTACGCTGTAAGGCTAAGTGCATCTATAGTTTTCTTCTTTGAACCCTCTTTATTCCCAAGGGTCTACGAACCACAGCAGACCCTTCATTTTCACTTAGATCGTACTCGTTCTCGGTGTTACAAGAAGGATCTGAGATTCTGCAAGCTAAAATGTGGAAATAAAGTAGATGTTCATAACAGGCATAACATACATTAAGGCTTAAATCTTGGGAAGTACGAGCCCTTGGAAAGACAAGCTTCAAAACAGATCACTTACACAATAGGAAATAATTATTACCGTTAGGATGCTTAACCCAGGAAAGAGCAATACAGAGAAGCAGCAGTGTATGTTATGGGGAATTACATGCAAGCTACCACCTAAGAACCTTATAAAGGAAAACAAAGGATTTTTGAAGTTGTGCATCTTTCTACCCCACTTTTGCCTATGTATGGCAATAGTGAAATGTGTATCGTGATCCGGGTGATCACCCGCCGACTTCTTTTACAGACTCTCACCTGTTCTGGAGATGTGTTACATAGCAAAACAGATTTTGCTTGATTTGCAAAAATTGCAGAATGATGTATACTTGAGATGAGGCTTTAGATGCTGCAAGGAGACAGGATAATGTCATGGTGAAGGCTGTAATAGGCCATTTTGACCAATATTTTCCTGCCTTGCCAGTTGAGTTATTGTACACTGTAGAGCACGTAGCATAAATTGCTGTTTTCTCTGGTGCTCAGTAGTTGAGGATTTTCTATCTTCTGGATGTCCAGTTTGCAGAACTATTGACTTTTCACTGTTTCAGCCTGTGGAAACTTCTCAAATACGATTTACTGCGAAGTAGCCAAGGACAGGGAGAAAGGGCCACTGTGTCCCAGCCTGGGCACGCAGGTCTGATGGAAACTTGTGACTTGAGCGCTGATGTTCCTCCTCTCCCTTCCTGCAAACTGGCGGGGAAATGCATCCCCTTGCCCACGGGGTTGCTGCGTGGGTTGGTGTCTGTTCTTTCAGAGATCCAGTATGTTAAATGAGGTGGAGGACTCATTGAAAAGCACTAATTAGAAACTGCCTGGCGATGTCCGTGCAGGCGGCTGGAGCGCAGTCAGCCTGGCTCTGGGCATTGCCGTCTGCGTGGCTCAAAGGGCGCGAGCGGCCCGGCGGGGAAGGCCGGGAGAGCGTTCGGAGGAGATGGGCGCTTCTGACATTTTAGCTGCCACAGAGCCTGTATAAACTCCTATTTTTAGAGACTTGCAGATTGRCCAAACTTGCACAGACTCTTGGAGGGATAGTAGAAAGGCCATCCCTAATATAAAGGTTGCTCAGCCCTTTTGCCACGATTTCTAATCTCAGTTGCAAAGCCAGCAGCAATTTAGGTGTCTAAAAGATTGCCAGAATGTAATGTGGAGAAACTTGTATTTTTCTACAGCCTTGTTCTTTGGAAGTGTTTGATTACATTAGCTTTACATTTTACGCATCCCGGCAGTACATGCAAATGCACCCAAGCAGTTTTCACTTGGACCAGCACACAGCATGGAAGGTTTCAGTCAAGTTTGATCAACTTGTAAGCAAACAAAACAAAGCCTGATGGTGAGAACTGGAAGGCAAACGAGTTCACACTCGGAAATTGTGATTGAGAGTCATAAAGTCAAACAGCCTTTGAAAGGTGAAAATTCAAGCAGCCTTTAGATGGCATCAGACTTTCACGTTTGCTGCCTTCGTTCCCCGCAGTCAGAAAGCCATTAACAAAGAGCTTTCAAAGAAAGTATTTTGGTGGAGATTTTGTGGGCTTTATTCCAGTTCCAGTGCAGCGAGATGAAAGCGGACATCTGGCTGTCGGACTCATTTTCTTTATTGATTCATTTCAAAATCCAGCAATAGAGCGGGCTTTGTCCGGGAGACAAGACTCCTCCGCTCCCCTCAATCCTCTCGCACTTTCGCAACCAGCTAAGAATATATATTTTTTTTTTGCACTTGTAAACTCACTCCACTGAGCAGAAGAATATCCTTATGTTCAATATTTCCTTTCTAGCAACCTTACCCCCAGGCCAGAGGGCACTCGGCATTTCTGGATGGTTGGGGCAGAAGTGACAGGGGTCCCCGGTGGAAGGTGTGCAGGGGGGACAGGGCTGAGAAGCCGCAGAGCTTCCCATGTCTTGGAGTCAGGGCAGAGYCTTGCTCGGGTGGGCTGAGGGGGTGCGAATGGAGAACCAGAAGTCATGGCAGCTGCGTCTCTAGGAAGGTCTACAGTGAAGATATTTAAAAGTATTAGAAAAACTTTCTGCTTTGGAAGTTAAACCATGCCACTTTGGAGCGTTGTACTAAATGTTCATAACTCTTTTAAAGGGAATGGCGTGCTTTGCCACTGCCAAGCRTTTGTGTCTGCTTGCTCTTCAGCAGATAAATTCTGCCGAGGGAACACTTGGCATCTTGGTCTCGGTCTCAGTCTCTGAACCAYGCATTGTTGGAGGCCGAGGGCAAGGTCTCGGGAAACATCGCTGCATGCTCACCCTCTTTTTATGCTTTTCTCCGAGTGTCTTCCCTTCGTCTTTGTAGGAAACAGGATATTGAGCAAGTTGGACCTTCGTACTGATTTGCTACAGTTGTTGTTTTTCTGTATTAGTCAAACTTGAGAAGGGGAAGACTTGGCTGTTTGTGCTGTTAACTGTTGTGCATGGAAAATGAGAGAAAAGGGAGAGAGGGTGGAGATAGATATATTATTATATATTTTCAAATATATAATATAGATATATTATTATATTATATGCTATTGTATTATCTCTCTCATAGATGGTGGTGAAAGGGGCAGATGCTCTGAATTGTCTCCAAGACAGAAAAAGACACGTTTGACTTTAAAAAAGCGGAAGGTGTGCTCCGTGTGTTTCTTACTTGGGATCTGCCTGTAAATGAAGCACGTAAAGGAAAAATGATGGCTGGAACCAYTTGCAGCATGTGTTTAGCAGAACTTCCTTTTCGGTCTGTCTTGCCTGACTTTTCTAGTTTCTCCTTCCTATCCCTGGTCAACGTTTGCACTGGATCAAACTAAGAGAAAATCAAAGGCTCAAGCTCATGATACAGATGCAGGTGTTTTCCCCTCTRGGATCTTATGCTTAGGTGTGACATTAATGCATCTGTATCATGCAGATCCTCAGCTTTAAGCTTTAGATCAAGCTGTGCCACGCCACAGATCTCGCACTGTGGGCCCAACAGGGAAAATACCCGGTGTTATCCTGGCGGATAACACTTCATACAGGGCCTGGCCACGCAAGGGGGTAAGTGCGGGGGGTCGCTGTCCCGGCCCGCGGAGACGCGTGCCCCGGCGGTGGTGCACGCTCGCCGGCCGCAGGCACCGCGGAGGTAAAGGCGCCGTTCGCCCCCCGCTGCGGCTGTCCTCCCCTCTCCCCTGCCGAAGCTCTGGCCAGCCTAGGGGAGCATTGCTCCAGGGGTGCAGCCCGGGTGAGCGGCGGCCGTGCTGCCCCTCTTGGCATTGAACCATCCCCGGAGGCGTTCAAAAAACATGCAGATGCGGCGCTTCRGGACACGGTTTAGTGGGCATGGTGGTGTTGGGTTSACGGTTGGACTTGATGACCTTAGAGGTCTTTTCCAACCTTAATGATTCTATGATTGCATCTGTTTGGCCACGCCGGAGGGCGGCCGAGCCCCAYGTGTGCCCGAAGGGGCTTTGGCAGCCACCKTACTAAGTGAGGAGGGAGAGAATAAAGTTTGGCAGCCAGCAAACATGGGGCTGAGGTTCCCTGCCCGCCCTGCTGCCCACCCTGCTCCGCCAGCTGCGCCGGGCTGCCCGGACCCCAGGAGAAGTGTGTCGGCCCTGACAGCATCCCCAGGGTCCAGAGCGATGGAAACAGGGGCCAAATCCTGCTGCCCGGGCCAGCGGGGCACCCGCCTGGCTGCAGGGCCCTCCCAACACCGATGCTGCGGGGCTGCTCTCTGCTGTTTGATTTTATTTCTTTATTTCCTCCTGTCTTCTCGGACCGAAGAAGTTAAGTGAAAAACACCTTGTCCTTTATAGTTGTGTGAGAACAGCTGCATATCAACAGTGCCAAAGGGGGAAAAAATGAATTAGGGGCTGAATTGGCTGCTGGCGCGTACACAAAAGCTTCCCACCGCAGTTGCGGGGGGCCGGCAGCATGGCACTTCCCCCGCGAGTGTCTCTTCAGACTGACTCCGCTTCATTTTTTCATCGTTAAGATGCTGCTGAAGTTTCTGAGGGGGGGTTGTGATTCACATGCCRGCATTGCAGTCGAGGGCTGGCGCTCAGGGCCGGATCCTGAACATCCTCCGCCAGCCCACCGGAGCCAGGGGGTTTGCACCGCAGAGCCGAGAGCTGGRCTGAGCTCGGGCTTCCCCGGGCAGGGAAGCTTTTTTCAGTCTCATTTTTTAGGAGCTTCAACCTACTCTTGCATTTAAATTTCACCGTGGAAATGGCCATGGTCTGCGCTGAGCGGCGTTTTGCCCACTCCACGGGGACCTTTTGTTTTGGAGGGCTTTGGGACCGGGGAAGGTGGATGTGTCGGCTTCGGCTGCGTGCACAGGCGATGAGCGCCTCGCCTGGAAATATTTGCTCTAAGTGGCCCACGGCTGCCATCGCCGTGCAGGGAAGGGGGCATCGCCTCCCGGGTTTGTGTCCTTGTCTCCCTGCGTTTGGAGGGAGTSTTTCGTGTCAGTCCCAGGCGGGATGCCGGAGGGATGCAGGGAGCRACTGATCTGAGAGATTTTGTCCCAGCTGTGCCAGAGCTGCCCGACCCCTCRCCTCCCCCGGCCAGAGGCGGCAGGGGCTGCTGAAAGCCCTTCCCAGGGCTCCCCATCTCTCCAGGGGGAGATATCCAGTATCCACCGGTGCCAAAGGATCCTGCACCTTTCTGTCTTGCCTACGTCAGTGTCATAATTTCCAGGCGCCTTTTGTTTCACATTTGCAGCGATAGCTTGGTACGACTGCGTGTCTCGGGACGCTGCTGTAGCTTTTGCAAATTTTTAATTTGCAAACGTTATTTGCAAAACAAATTATMAGGACAGCGAGTAGTTAAACTCTGTAAGGAATAACTGAAATGCTGTGGGGCCGCAGCATTGTCCCGGGCACAGCTCTGGGCTGGAACCTTCTGCTCCCTGGCAAACGCTGCTGGCTGGTGCTGGTTTTGACCTTCGGCACGTCAGCTGCTGGCTGCTCTCTGGCCTCCTCATCAGGCAGGGCACTCATCCCTCTCCTCCCAAAGGTACAGAAAGTTCAAACAGCGCCTAAAATGAGGTGCTTGAATTAACGGCCTGATTTTTCTCAAAGGGCTGAGCACACTCGCCGATGCCAGGAGAGCCGCAGAAGAGCAAGCTGCTTGTTCAGCCCTCGGCTTGATGCATCAAGAGCCAAATAACCCCCGAGCTGCAGGGGGGAAAAAGCAGCCCCCAAAACCCAGCAGCGTGGCAACCGGCTGTCGCGCCTGAGGACCTCACAGGGATCGAGTTTCCCGGTGAACGTCCCGATGGCCAAGTCCTTTCCCTCTCCTCCGTGCTCCACGGGGATGGGGAAGGGGAGGTTGCTGCGGATGGCTGGTTTTCTGTYTCCAGGGTGTTGAGAGCAGCTGATTGACCATTAATGAACGTGCCTTCGTGTTAAGGGTCTCTGAGCGTTAATGGCAGTGCAGGGACCTGCCCCTGCGTGTCTCACAAGCTGGTGCYTGGCACGATGGCACTGAGGTTTGGGGACGCTTCCAGTCCCCGTGCTAACGGCCAGGCGGGGCGATAAGGCCGCCGGTGGGACATCACCTCTGTGGTAACAGCTGAATAACAGAGGCTGAAAGTTTGAAAGTTGCAAACTTTCAAAACTTCATTAAAGTCATGTAAACTCAGTCCCAAGCTGTGGCTGCCTGTGAATGTAGCTTGCTTTTAAAAGACTTTTTATAAAGAAGTCTAGCTCTAACCTGAGGCAGTGGGACGGACTTGCCTTGCCGCTGCGCCGTTGCCTGCGTGGTGGAGGCGGTCACCGTGCCCCTCCGTGCTCTGAGGTGCCGTCTTGGGTATGAAACCCCGCTCCCTTGGACACCAAAGTCCAACATCAAACTTGAGTAAAGAGAAATTACAGCCAGTGCCTTGAGAAAACTGGAAGATAAATGCATTTAATATGTGCAGTTGCACGTGCATCAGCGGCACAAGCAATTGCATGGTATCTCCCTCTCAGCAAGACCAGGCGCAAGGACTAATTCTTGCCTTTCCCACACTAAAAACCTCCAGCCTGAAGCCCAGATGGGTCATGAAATGGAGGACATTTACCTTGCTGCTCCTTGTGTGCCACCTGCCAGGTGTTTGGGATGGAGAAGGGAAGGCAGTGGCGGCAGGTAAGCCTTTCTCAGGCTCGGTTATCTGACAGCGTCTCCAAGATCTGCAGTACAAGCAGCCGTGCAGAGGGATCTGTGGGCCAAGCAAGAGCCCAGCAGAGCAGGGAGGATAAACGCAGCCCGGACTCTCCCTTATCGCCTGGGCGGGGGGTGCGGACGTGTTCCCAGGCGGGCGCTGTGCTGGGGCCTCAGAGATGCTCCAGAGGACCAAAGCCTCGTCGTTTCCTGAGTTACATCTTCACTAGATGCCAAAAATGACCTAGAGAAGACGGTGTGAATGCGCTGCAGCAGCTGCGGTTTGTACACAGTGCTTTGCCCTCGGATGTCGGACACTTCCAGCCCCAATTCTTCTTTAGATGGATGGACAAGACGGAGAAGTTGGCTGTCAACTCCACTCAGCAGAAGGGGAACGTGGGGCAATAACTCGCTTCCCCAAATATCAACTACCAATTTCCTATTCCAGTGACTTTAAACATCCTTCCCTCTCTAGCGGCTAGTAGCAAAGTGTTGTCAGTACTTACTCTTTCCATCTGGCTAGACAACTCTCTCAAACACCAATACCTATAATTACATAGATTATATATTTTTGCATATACATATTACACATGCTAATTATATCTACAGAGACATTAAATCATTTACCCTGCCTGGCTTCAGTTCTATTTTAAAGTTGGTAAGAGTCAGCATTCAACCAGCATTAGGAATATGCTGTATAAATAATTAGAGTTTATTTAGATTTATTCAACAGTGTTTACATCTAATAAGTAATCGCATCCATTTAAGCATTGATCTCCCGGCTGGCATGTCACCTAAATGCGATCATTCACCTTCAGCTGGAGCAGCTGGTCCTTCCTGGATTTATTTAATGGGACCAGCTTCACAGATAACCTGGAAGAGGCACATGGGGCAGACTTTGCTCTGCCATGGTCTGTGTAATGGGAGAATATTTGGTTATTGGAGTCATTTTTCTTACAGCCAGATGTTTGGGGCTGACTTACTCCATTTGGCTTGACTTCTGCCTCTCCAGTTGCTTTATGGTACTAGAGATGCCCCAGATGCCTTCTCGGGGCGAGGATGAAGGTGCTACGTCAGCGTTAGCTGGACCATCCTGCCGGCAGCCTCGTGCCTGCGGGGCTGGCGAGGATGCTGCGGTACCAGCCGCTCGCTGGGGGCTGCTGAGCCTTTTACGGACGCTTCAAGAAATAACAGTGTCCTGTCCTCTCATTTAAAATGAGCTTTGTGTGAACAAGTGGGACAAGGGGAAATATTCGTAATCATTTTCTTATGTCGGGCATTTTAGGCTTAAAAGCAAGGTACACACATGAAAGCCTTGGCTTTTCCTTTCAGCCTCTTGCTCCGATTTAAGCCGCGTGGGTGCTGCTGTGACCGCCACGACGTGCACACCATCGCGTGCTGCACGGCGTAGTAAGGCATCAAACATGGCTGGAGAGATCAGTGTGTTTTACACAGGGGATCAGCACCTTCATCCATATGAAAAGAATCTCGTCTGAACCTTCGACCCGCAGAGGGTTCGTACGAGCAGGTCAAAGGCTCCCTGGGAGGGGGCTGGGCTCCCGGCCAGCACCTCCAGCCTCCTGAACCCTACATCAACATGACACGGCTTGCTGAGACTCATCGTGCACCACCAGTGCCTTTTTGGGGTGCATTTTGGCAAGCCACACACGTTGCATTACCCCCCTGCGAGATCTGGATTTGGCCTTTAATCCCGGTGCTGCCCCCCAGAGCAGGGGAGCACTGCTGCCCAAAGCAGGGTGACCCCAACATACGGTCCCTGCTCTCATTTAGAGCTAATCAAGGCTGTCAATACCGCTGATTTACTGGACACTCAGAAAAAACATTTACTCAGAGAAATCAATATTACAAGAAAGAATCAAAGGGGCATCTGGGTGAATGGAAACACGGTGCTGCGCTCCCTCGGCGTCCGTATAAATGCCGTCTGCACCGCACGCAAAGCAGCACCTGCCTCTGACAGCCCCCGGCACCGGGGGTGTTAAAGACACGCACGATACGTATGCAATGCAAAGGAGGACACAGGCTCGCACAGTCTCGTCTCCATGGGTCAATAAATTAGGTGGCTCTTTGCAGTGGCAAGATCATGAAATGCCATTATCTTTTAACACGAACTTGTGATCTTGAGCATCTTTAGTGCTTTGACTTTCGTTCCTTAGGAAATGAGGGGATGCTGTGAGAGGCAGCTCCGAGCCCTCCTCCCACTCGGCTGGGCAGGGAGCTGATGCTCCTCGCCGGGAGCCTCTCCGTGCCCAAGTAGGTGCTTGAAGGAGAGGCTGCAAATTAATCCTGCGTGATGATCCCGGCTCCGGCAATCTTTGAGAGGGGAAAAGTGGTTCTTGCCATAATTAAATCACTTTGAACAGAAGTCTGAGATCCGCAGTAGAGCTGTCAGGGCTGGCTGAGCCTCGTACACTGTGCAACTGCCGCCTGGCACCGTGTGAGCGTGGGGCTGTCCTGGACGCCCCGGGCTGCAGCGGGACGGCCGGAGGAGCGTTAGAGCGGGAGCTGCTGCGCCCAGCTCCCATCACCGTTGTCTCTTGGCTGCTACGGACTCCAAAGCCAAAGCTTAGCCGCTGCAGGAGGAGCACTGGATGTGCTGCTCTCCTTTCCGAGCTGCTCCGGGGCACGGGCAGGCGGAGGCAGCCAGAACTAACCCAATTTTAGATGGGTTTTAAAAGGGCAAATTGTTCAGATCCGTGGGTCGGCAACAAGCTTCTCCCCTGCCAGACGAACCGCAAAGGCCGCTGTGCCTGCCCTAATGCCCACATTCCTGTAGGCCACAAATGGCTTAATATTTGGAAAATTTAGATTAAATGGGGCATATTCCCATAAGGAGAAAGAAGAAGGTCTGGTATGTGCAGAGCATTCCCCTGTGTCAGCCTGTGCTCAGCATTTGGATTAAATAGCTTTTGCTGGGTGAAGCCAGCCGGGCTCTTCAAGGCACACACACGTGTGTGTGCATATGTGCCATTTTTGACAGCTGCCTCTAATTTGATAGATGTCATTACCAGCTGATTTTAGGATTAGACATTGTAACTCCCCGGTTCCTAAAGGAATGACAGCACCTCTTAGCTCCCGTGTGAGCCGAAGCACTGCCGGGGCTGTAGCCAGGGCTGGGACGACCACTCCTGCGCTCCAGCGGCCGGGAAGGACGCTCCTCCCCGCCAGCCGGCTGCCTCGCCGGAGAGCCGGGGACCAGAGCCGGGGTACAGGGACCAGAGCCGGGGTACGGGGACCAGAGCCGGGGTACGGCGGTGCCCGGTGCTGCGCTTGCTGGGTGGCAGGGATAACGTCAAGTTCCCGACGGCTCCTTTCACCCCATTGCTCTTCCGTTGGCGCGGTGTCTATCCTCTCCCCCTGTGAGTTACCTTGCCGGTTTTGTTAACACTGCCGGCAGCTGCAGTCATCAGAGAGAGCATTTAATGTGGATAGGAAAAATGGGAGTGTGGGGTTATGGGCGTGGGTGTATACACGTATATGTGGATACCTGTATGTATGCACTGAAGCTTCTAAAGTTCTCAGCAACAACATCTTTATCATTTCCATTTTCATTTTGTCTTTTCCAGGATTGCTGTCTTCCTCAGCCACCTCTGCCAGGGAAAAAAATGTTTGTGCAAATGTTGTTTTTTAAAAAAAAAAGAACAATCTTAAAGCAGGAAGAGTCTGTTGCAGATTTTCCCAGTTACATAGATTTAATTTTTATACGTGTATAAAATTGCCCTGGACAGCAGGGAGCTGCAGTCACAAACTTACTTTGCTGGGCCCTCGTTCTGCAGGGCTCTYACCCATGCACTCGGCTTTATCACGTGGCCTTAAACACCCGCCGGGTTTCAGCCGTGCCCCTCTTGCCCCCAAAGCCCAGCCCACCGCCCTCCAGGGAGCACTTGAACCCCTGACCAGGCCCGACCCCGGCACCGCCAGCCCGTGGCCCCGGGGGCCGGGGCAGAGGGCTCAGGCTGGGCGCCTGCTCCGGCCCCTGTCCCAGGGCTGAGCGGCAGCGAGGGGGACAGGGAGGGACAACCCCAGCTTAAACAGCTGGGGAGGGTGCTTTTCCGAAAATGTTCCGACTGAAAAAGGTCTTGATGCTCCTTCTGACTAGGGAGGAAAGGGTAAGACAGGACTGAGACGATCAGCAAACTCATTCATCGGGGTCGATGGGGTGCTCTTTAATTTACCGTCCACCACGGCTTAAACTTTGCACAAGAGAGCGCGCTGCGATCCGGGGTGGCTGGCCGCCTCTCCTGGGCTTGTTTTAAAATATTGCGGAGGACAGGTGGAAATGTGAAGGGCCCCTTGGCCGGAATCATAGTGAACAAGAGCTGCTCCGGCCGTGCCGCCGAACCTCTGCCTGCTCCTGCCTCTGCTCCTGCGCTTGGGAAACAACTCCAGGGTGCAACTTGCCGCCGGCCGTGGCTCAYCTGTACACCCCCTGTATACAAGAGAAAAATCATTAGAAATGAGGACGCACAGTAAGTTACAAAGAGCTCCGGGACACCCGATGAGCGGGAGCGAGGTTGGCTGTGCATCGCCTGCTCGGAAACGTGCTCAGGGCTGCTGCTGCACGGGAACGGGGGGACCTACCCCCAACCCTGCCCGCCGATGGGTGCTCCCTTCCACCCCAGGGGGGAAACATGCACCGTGGGTGCTGTGCGGCTCTTTACCATTACCAGCGCAGAGCTCTTGGTGCGGTGGAGCTTTGGAGGAAGCCGGCAAGTGTCCCGTGCCCGCCCGCCGAGGGTACGGCTCTGGAGAGGCAGTGGAGCCGCATCCTGGAGACCCCCCAGATCCCGCGGGCTGGGTGCTCGGCCGGGGCTCCCCAGCAAGCCTGTCCCGCCATGCCGGCGGCAGACAGACCCGGACTCCTTTTCCATTTCTGGCAGGGATAAAAAACGCCCTCCCCATTGTTCGCAGCCGTCCTCTAGAAGTTTATAAATAAACCCCGTTTCCCTGCTGGCTTTGTGCTTTTCCATTTTGACGCACCCTTGATTTCCTCCTGTTCCAAAGAGCTTCAAACAAACGGCCCCTTTTTGTTGTTGTTGTTTGTTTGCTTCCTCCCAGCTTGTGTCTGAACAGGCGTCGGTGGCGTCCCCTGTGCCCAGGCACACCCCGGGTGCTGGGTGCCGGGTGCCAGGATGCCGGGCACCAGGACGGGGTTATCTGACAGTTTCCCATAAATTAGCCCGCGTTGTAGGTGTGGGCGTTAATGTGCAACTTGGTGACGAAGCAGCCGGTTTCATCGTGTGCATGTGGGGTGTCAGCAACGGGAGGAGGATGCTGAGCAGTCCGGGGATGGGATGCRGGAGCCCGGGGCCATCCCAAACAAGCCTCCCCTCTGCAGGGCAAGGCAGAGCAATCGGGCTCCTGCAGACCCACGCACAAAGTGGGTGACCCACGGGAGTCACTGCTGCGCAGGCAGGATCATGCACCCACTGTCCTAAAAATACTCGGGGTGTCCAAAACCAGGTGATTCCCCAATTAATTTTAATGGCGATACTTGATTTCTGAGTGTTTTAAAGCTCACTGCATGCTGGAAATTTGCAGTCCTTTAAAAGCAACTCATGACCAACAGCGTGGATTGTGTAAATATTTAAGGAACACTAAAATCCACCCATGATCYGTGTAACTGCCCTTCTCTCTGTATCAATATTGGGGATTGCCCATTTCTATCTTTTTTTGTAATACGTGGCTGTATTAGACATGGTCATAAAYGCAGGTCTGTGCCCTGGGCCACTACGAGGAAGGGCGTGTTTTGCTTTTTCAGCACTCGCATTGGGAGGGCAGGTTAATTTTTAACTCTTTCCTTCTCATTTATTTATGACATCTGGGTGAAATCTCTCTCCCCCAGCTGGAGCCTGGGGTGCGAGGGGAGCCGGGGAGGGCAGAGATGCTCTGAGCATCACGGTGCTGCAGAGCCGGGGTGAGAAGTTGTGGCTGCGAGATGAAGCTTTCCCTTTTTTGTTCCTTTTTTTACCCACTTCTGCTGAAGCGAAGGTTCCAAAAAACACCAAGGGCCCATGTCAGTATTATGGCTCCTACGTTGGGAGACCTGTTGGGCTTTTAATCTCCAGCTGGGCAATTCCCAAATGAGAGCGAAGCTGCCATCTCCCATATATGTGCTCACACCACTAAGGTTAAAAAATAGCAGAGAGAAACCTTAAAATATCTTTACACCTGAAAATCAGGAAGAAGAACAGAAAGTCCAAGAAAAGGGATGTGCYGAGCTGTAACAACACGAGGCCGGCCCCTGAGCTGGCACACGGCAGCCCAGCCCTGGTGACGTTGGGGGCACTTACGGCTTCACCCCGGCTCGCTGCGGCGCAAGCGGGTGTCTCCTGTTATTTGAAATTTTCCTTCCTCCTCCCGAAGGCCGAGACATCCGTCGCTTCGCATCCCGCCCATGTCTGGAGCCACCAGCTCCAAAGGGGAGCAGAATCAGACGGCGAAGTTTCCCCGCTCCACTGCCTTTGTGTGCAAACTGGGTTTATCTGTATTGTTTGACCAGCGCTGGCAAATTACACCCTGCCTAATGCGTCGTTAGGGAGAGGCAATTAAATACCAACCCAACGAGTATTGCGGCCAACGTGACTGGGGAGAAACAGCTGCAATCTGCACGGCAGCTGGGAGAGACGGGTGGAAAATATTAACCTTTTTATTTATGCCTTTGCTCTAACCTCTGCCGTGTCTGGCTGCCCGGCTGGGTGAAACCTGCGCCGGGCAGGGTTTGGCAGGGAGCGGGCAGGGACGGCGCCTGGACCCGGTGAGTTTTCACCGGTTTGGCTTCAGCCCGAATGGCCGGCGATGCCCACCCTGCGCGGTGCCGGGCCGGCCCAGCGGCGGCCACGGGACTCTGCTTTCACCCTGCAGCCGCCGTCTCTGCCCTTCTCCGGCCGTTGCAGCCCCGCGGGCTGTTCCTGCTGGCACCGGCGCCGGGTGGCTGCGTCCTGGACRCCCCCGTATGATTTAGTGCTCCAGCTCGGTTGCCCATCAAATCAGCCCTGGTTTTCTACAGCGTCTTCTTCAGCGCCCGTGTGTGCCGGCTCCTGGCACCGAGCTCGGGCCGGTGCCACCCCACCGGCAGCCCCTCGCGCCGTCCCCAGGCGGGATTTGCTGTCCCCATCCCGCTTCACCCGCCACGACCCGCAGCACATTCACAGCTCCCTCCCTCAGCCTCCAACACTGAATCACCCCAAGTGTTTTGAAGACAACGAATCCTGTTGCTAATCCGGGCACYCCAACAAATCCCTTTTTCTCCATTCCCGGAGTCCGTGAGTGCTCTGAGGGATGGGACCGTCTCGCTGCTGGCTGGAGTGTTTTCTCAACGTTAGACAAGTAACTGCGGATAGGTTTGAACCAGGATCTCGGAGATTGCCTTCCTGCAGGTGCCGAGAGCATTTCTAGGTGGATTTAGAGGGGTACCTCTGCAAACAGCATCTTTAAGCACCGCCAAAGTGATGCTCGTGGTGAAGCGGTCTGGCAGCTGGAGCAGGCGGTGGGAAAATTGGTGTCGGAGTCTCATCGCAGCCATGGATTTAAACTGGCTGGCGTGGACCGAGTCATCTGCCACCGAGTTCAGCAGTGTGAAAAATAGAGCAGATGATAGTTTGTATTCCTCTCAGTCGCCRGCTTTCCGAGAATCAACACCGGCAGGTTTGCAGAGTGCTTTGCGAGCCCTGACCGAGGGGCGGCCGCAGGAGTGCCGGGGAGGGAAATACCCAAGGCAGGGCAGCGAGTCAGCGACGGAGCAAACCCGTTCCTGCTGAAGGTGCTGCCTGGCCGGCCCTGCCAGGGACCCGCAGTCACTCGCTCCCGTCCTGCACCTCGGGTTGGGGGCAGCCAGGGCATTGCAAGGCATTTTATTTGATTTTCCTCTACAAGCAGTTTGCTCTTTGGGAGATCCTACAGCATCTGGGGTGCTGGGGGAAACAACAGTCAGAGGCCTGGAGAGGTCGGGGAAAGGGTTAAAGTGCAGTGAACAGGTCACGTTGAWTTTTTTCCTTTACAACCAGTGATGTTTCTAGGCCAAGCAACGCAACAGATCAAATCTCTTCTTCAGACACATATCTGACAGTGCCATGCGAGAAGTTGTTAGTGGAACTGGAGCAGGTGAGGATTAGTAAATGAGCTGCAAAGTGGGTAACGCGCTGGCCGAGGGGAGCAGAGGGGCTGGGGACATCACCCCCCGCTCGGTGGAGCCAGGACCCACACAAAATGGGGGTCGGGACCGGCAGCAGCAGGTTCTGCTGCGATATGGTGGGTGTAAGACATGGGGATCTCAGTCAATTGGAAAGAAATCAGAAGCCATCYGCGTGGCATGGCTGTGGGCAGCAAACGGGGAGCCGAGATGCCGTGACCTGCCAGCAGTGCCGGTGCAATGGTCAGCCGTGTCTGGGGCGAAGGCGGGGATGCCGGCGGGATCATCCTGGGAGGGTGCACAATCTTTCTACAGTGAGAGGGGGAAGCCCCAGGGAAATACTGGGGAGAGAGAATAGCTTTTAAACCGCAGATAACGTTGGCACACAAACAAATGGGTATTAACTGGTAGGGGCTGCCGGGAGGCTGGCAAATTTGTGACGGGGATTATATGATGTGGCTGCTCAGAATAGCAGGAGTTGGACTAAATGACCCAGCAGATCCCCTCCGGTTTCGCCCTCCCCTTACAACAGCCGGTGCTCTGAGTAGCAGCAGGGCCGGTCTATTTGTATTTGAATAGTATGATGTCAAGCAAGTAAAGATGAGCAAAGCTGCATCCAAACGCTGCTGTGCTTTTTCCATTCTTGGGATGTGCCAGGAAACCCTCCTGCATCAGYTCCTGGGGTCAAACCCTGCCTGCCAGTGCCCCGTGGAGGCACAGCGAGCCGTGCCGCAGGCCACGGAGGCGTTGGAGGGAGATGCTGGTGAGAAACGAAGGAAATCATTAGGCAACCGTAATTACACTGTGCGACTCGTGAGTTGTCTCTTGRTGCATCACTCCCACACTAAGCCGGCAGAGCTGGTGGCTGGTGGCACCGGCTGCTCCCGAGGTTCCTCCCGAAGCCGAGCTCTTCCCAAAAGCGCTGTCACCCCCGAGCCACGTGCTCCCTTCCCCAGCCAGTCTCCGTCAGCGCTGGCACCACGGCTGGGGGCTGCTTTTCCCTGCCCACCGTGGCTTGGCAGGAGGGCCAAGAGCAGTGTCCTTGTGTCCCCCCAGCCCCCAAATCCACCCCAGCAGCCTGTGCCCATCAGGCTCCTGCTGTCTTTCCCTGGGCACTGACCCCTTCTCCTGGCTGCAGGCGAGCAATAACACCAGGCCTGGGCATGACCCCTTTAGCGCATGACTTTTTTTCTAAAATTTCATTAATTTTAAAAATTAAACCTTTATCCATCCTTTTATTCAGAATAACCAGGGAGCCCCTTTGAAGGGCAGYGGGTAATTTTTCACTATTATTTTGTTGCTACCGTTACTGGAGTCAAGCATTGGCTGTACCCTGATGGATTTCCCCGCCTTAACGCCAGCCCCAGCTATTGCAAAGCCCAATTTAGCCACGAAATCCGAGGGAACTAACTTGTTTGTGCATGCRCCGGGATCTCCTCTTTGTACAGACTGTGCGATGAGTCCAAGCTCTGAAAGCCTTGGCAAAGCAGAAATAAGGTATTGCTGAAGGGATGGCCCTGGGGGGGGCAAAACCGAGCCCCCATCCCTCCRAACCCCTGTGCATCATTTCCACATGCTCTGTTGTCTTGTGGGAGAACGGCTGGAAACTTCCCAGGACATTTCTCCTCATAAAGCCGCTGCCTTTGTCTTCCTCTAAGCTTTATTTTCTGCAGCCAGCTCACCGAGACATGAGACCCAAGGGGCTGAAAGGGAAAAARGAGGCACCTGAGCAGCTAAAATTTGTGCAGGGTCCCAGGGATGCATGGTTTCATAGCTGTAAGCGCCTCGGGAAGCCCGTCCTGAGCTAACGCATCAAAACACAGGGGCATCAGGAGGTTATTTGCTATGAAATCAGTTAAAAGGCCATCTGGGGGCAGGGACACAAGGTATTCAAAAGCGAGAAGAGGCTCAAACTACCATCCATTGGGAGGTGTGGGTCCCTCTTTCCATGCTCTTCCCCCAGTGCATCCTGCAGGGCTTGTCCTAACAGCCCCTCGGCCCCAGCCCACAAAGCACAAATCTCAGCGATGTGTTGGATGTCACAGATACCAAGTTTAACATAAAAACCCGAAGCCAGAGCATGCAAAATTGCTCACTGTGAATATTACAAGTCCTGCCTGGAGCAATGTCAAACGACCTTCTCTTTATCCACCAGCCTAGACTCAAGGATCAATCGGTGTATTCCTAGGAGTGGTGTAAAGTTTTCAGTTCAGCAGCCAGAGAACTAGGTCTCCCACTTGGCCCATTTCACCAGGGACACGCYCTCGGTCCATCCTCCCACCCACCTCGGCAGATCCCATCCACCCCTTACGGAGCCACCCAGACCTGCCGGGAATATTCAGCAGCGAATCCACCCACCAGGAGATGTGCTTTTTTCTGCTGGCACAACGCAATTTTAGACCATATGTGTGCTTTCCCTTAAGGGTGGGCAAGAAAAAATTCTTTATTATTTTTATATCAGTACTGCGCAGCAACTACTTTGAAAGGCCAAGCACGATCGGCGAAGAACTAGTAAGAGCCAAGAAGAGCTTGTGCCAGCTCACAGCCTCCGAGACAGAAAACTTACCTACAATTGCAAAGATGGAGAGCGGGGAGGGCAATTAGGAGGCTAGAGTGGCGGGAAATTAAAAAATGCTTATTTGTAAAAGGAGAGATCATAGCTCAGGTTTGCTTAATGAATGCCGGAGGAGATTGGGAGGCACCGCACAGGTAGCTTGTAAGGAGGGATTTCAAAGGAAACGAAGTAGAAGCTTTAGAGGCACTAGAAGGATGAAACAGTAAATAATAGCAGCATAAATGCATCTGAGATAAACAGTATGGCTGGGCAAGACAGGAGCAGGCAAGAGGGAACACCAACACCATTTCTAGCTTAGCTATTTCTAGCACACACAAAAAAAGAGCATCGAACGGCAGATCGCAAAGGCGATGCACCCTCCCCGCTGCAGCACCGGGCAGCATGAGACCCACCCCGCGAAACCACGGCGCTTCCCCCGGCCCCAGCACAGAGCCCTCAGGACCGCTCACGAGCCACGGAGCAAGCCCGTGCCTAAGGGCTGCTGGAGCAGGTACCCGAAACACTGACAGGTCTCATTCTCCTGGGGCACCTCTGGGTCATTCTGATCTCTCGTGTAAATTTAGGGAGCAATTGGGGAAGTGAAAGGTCATCGTGACGATGGCTTTGTAACAGAGGGCTGGATGCATCCCCCCGCCCCGGGTCTGGCCAAGTGAGGCTCAGGCTCTGACAGCATCTCTAAGAAGACACACAGCCCTTGGCTGCAAACATCTACCTGCCTGACAGAAGGACGAGTGGCCCTGCTGCAAATCCCGGCCCCGTCTCACGCCTCGGGAGCGGGGACAACAGGCGGCAATGGCGGGTGGCAGCCAAGGGCCTGGCGGGAGAGCCTGTAGCCAGTGCTGGGGAGGGTTTGGTTTATTAATTACTGACTAGTGAAGGATGCTCAGGAGCAGAGACACTCACAGGCCATTAAAATGTTGCCCACAAAACTTCCCGGCTGACTCTCGCAAAATCCGTGTGTTGAATTGGAAACTTTCATCTAAAAGTTTGAAACAAATCAGATGAGTATCATAGAGGAAATGAGAATAGCAACATTCCTCCTCTCCTGCCCTTCCTCTTCAAAATGAGGATGGGTGTTTGATGGCCCATGAGGTTTATCTGGGCTTTGAAAAAGTGAAAAAAATAGTCTGATTGGAACATGAAGAAATACATCTTCTTTAAACCTCTCCTCAAGATTTTTTTCTTGCCATAAGCCTTTTCCCTTTTTTCTTTGAACAAGGGAAGTATTTGATCAGTAACGCTGGATTCTTCCCCATAAATAACCCACCGACGGAATGAGTGTCATCAGAAAACAGGGAGCACTGGGAAGCATCCGAGAGCTGGCTGGGTCCCCAACGTCTGGAGAAACGCTGGTGCTTTGATGGACAATTGCGCCCGCACCCAGGGGCTCGGGAGCTGTTTTATGGCTGTGCTGTGGGCACACAGGGGACAGARGCTGGTGGGGAAGCCCAGTGCTGGTAACCACTTCTTCCCTGGCCTCCTAAAGCCCAAACCTGTTGGCAGCCAGACCCCAAGGCTGGTTTTGGCTACCCTATAGACACCACGCTTTGGACCTGTGATGATGGAGAAGACTTTCGGCGATGGCCTCAGCAGAATCATGAATTGTCTCCAACAAAGATGGGAAACCGAAAAAATGAGATACAAGATTTTACTGAGCTGTGTGCACTGCTCTGTGCGGGCAGATTTCTGTACCCTGATTAAATCGCACCTGGGCGACGAGCCGGGGACCCCCTGCGCTCGCCATCAGGCTGGGGCCACTTGGCTGATCACAAATAGCGACGCTAGTAACACATCTCCTGGGATGGAGCTCATCTGCAAAGCAAGCCCCTACGGCCTGACACACTGCTGGGTGCCAAGTCCGGGGGCTGATTTTTTTGCAAACCAGGTTGCAAATGAAAAAATGAGTGCCTGGATATTTGGAAGTGAAAAGGCTGGTATCAGAGCGGGCAAAGAAATGCTGAAAAACAAAAGGCTCCTCCTCATAGCCATGCTTCTTAGCACGGATGGAGGCTTTCTGCTTCCCTGCTGCAACCCACAGCGTGTCCTAGTGAAGGTGGTGGTGCGGGAAGATCCCGACCCCCACGCAGCACTTGCTGGAGCACTGCTGGGCATCCCACATGGGCACCCAAAGGGGCTGCGAGGGCTAACAGTGCCCACTGGCGCTGCTGGAATAACCATCCCGGTAGCAGCAGCAGCTTCTTGGCTCAGACCTGAGCTTATAAACTTCATGGGTCCAGCAGTAAAGTCGAGCCTTTAGGAGTCACCCAGGATCCATCAGAGATCTGCTCCCCTCCAGGATACAGCTGCTCCAGACCAGCTCTAGCCCATCACCACAACAACAACTGTGTCCCCCCCCCCCCCCAAAAAAAAAAAGAAATGTGATAGCCCTCCAAACAATTTTTTAATATACCGATATCACTCTTGTGCAGTGAGAAATGCCTGCCCTTGGCAGATGGGCAGCACAATTATCGCTTGGAAAACAGGTTCGTCCTTCCAAAAGGGCAGCAGCAGACTTTTAAAGGCAGGTGAAATTTTATGAAAGGATTACATTGGGATTAGCCAGAAAGGAGAGAGAGCAGGTGCCTCCAGGAGCCTTTGCAAACCGAAATCCAGAGTTGTCCTGGCCCCCACCCTTTCAAACCCTCCCTGAACCCTGCCTGGTCTCTCCAGGGGGTGATTTCCACTGGTGCTGCCACTGGAATGAACTGAACAGGTAACACCTGCGATGTGAGGAAATAGCGGCTGTGAGTGCGTGATACCACCAGAACAATGTCAAAATACACCCACCAAAGGGGGACTCACCATTCGTGCTCAGAGCAGTGGCTGTGTTTTTCACTGTTTGCCCCAACGAGGGCACAACACACATGCACAAGATACCCACCGCAGAGAGGAGTGGGATCCTCACTCTCTAACCTGAGGATTTCTCGTGGCAACTCACGCCAGCTTTGCACCTAAACCCACACATTGCTGTGTTATGGAGTGCTGTAAAACAGAAGCACTCCAACAATCTTACCTCTTACTGGTCCAATCTCAAAAGGATGGGGTGGATATTTTTCCCATTTCCACGGGTGTGAATTTGGCAGCAGCACCGCGGGCACCCGACCCCCGCACCCTCGGGCCACGGTCCCCTCGCCGTGCCATGCCGTACCGAGGGCAGCATGTGGCCACAGGCTGCTGATAAAAGGTCCGGGGATCTCCCACGTGGTGAGCGATGCTTTGGCGACGTGCCCGGGCAGTGGCAGCCGTGCTGACGGCGTGGGCAGCAGGGCGGTGCCGGCGGCTCGCCCCAATTCACCCCATTTCCCCTTCTCATGGGTCCACGGGGCTGCACTCGGTCCCTCCACTTCTGTCTGAGAATCAGCTCCGCCATCACCTTGCAGAGAAAAAATTGACAATACAACTTCAGGGTGAGCTCAAAGGTTAAACAAAGTGAAAAAGAAGGCAAATAAAGAGAGCACGCCCTTAACTGGCTCTATTTAGAAGGCTGCCATGGATGAGGGTGCTGGACCACGGCTGCTGGATGTGCAGAGCTGGTGATACTGCAAAACCTCCTCCCTTATCGCTCCTTCTGTGTTGCCTCTCCGATCTGCCCGTGTACTTTCCCCTGCCCAGCCCTTCTTTTGCAATGTACTCCCCGGCCCATATCCCCTAGAAACCCCATTTCTCCTGAGCCAGTTCCCTTGGAAATCCTGCCCTTGGACCATTCCCCTGGAAATGCTGGTATCTCCCTACCCCATTCCCTAACAAACGCCATAACCCTCCGCTGTCCCAGGAGCAGACAGGACAGGCAAGTGTTCTTGCACCTCCTGGCATCAGAGCCTGAGCTGTGCCTTGCCCCGAGCTGTCTCTGAGTACAAACCTCATGGGACAAGGACCGTCCCCATGGGAGGTGTCCAGGCGCAGMCTCCAACACTCCTCCACCAAGGATTGGGTGGAGATTTGGATTTGGGGCTGCTACAGCAAAGCACAAGGACAGCCAGGCCGGTTCAGTGTCCTGCCACTGGCAGACAAGGATGGATGCCCAGAGAAAAAATGTTAGAAGAAACAGAGTATCAAAGGGCCTGGGGCACGGTTCCCTCCCAGACGGGAGCTCTGAGGCTGGTAGCTGGGGCTCCAAGCTTGGCCAGACCCACCATGGTTCTCAGGGACCTCTGGGACATCCCGCAGCCTGGCCAGCCATGGCAGAGCTGCTCAAACCCTTCCAGGGCAAGCTGTTTGGGGAGACGTATAATTCAGATCACTTTTCTCTGTGGAAGTAACTTTAAAGAAAAAAACAACTCAGAATTAAGCTAGAAGGGAAGGGAATCAAAATTGTGATGGTTCTGGCTTTGAACCCTGGGGGTGTCACACTGGGAAAAGCAGTACCCRCTACCGACAGCTGAATCGGCACCGATTCATACCAAGCATTCAAAAAATGCCAGAAGGTTTGTACAGGTGCATGAGGAGGATCAAGAAATGCAGTAGGTAACAGAGGATTCTGCCGTTAGGCACGGGATCTACAGTATGGACTCCAGATGACCATATGCATCCTCATCTTCTTCTAGGAGAGGGGCTGAGATTTTTAAATCATGTGATTTTTAAGCAACCTGTCTGACTGCTGCCTTTGATGTGTTTTCAGTTACAACTTCTCGAACTAAGGTCATGGAAAGTCTTCTCCCTGTTGGTAAGCAGGCAGAAAGGTGCCCTCAGTGCTATGCCGAGCTGGGCACTCACTTGTGCCCGGGTTTCTAGTTAAAGCAGACTTGCGTCCCCAGCTCGGACTCTGTGCAGTTAGAAAGCCATAGACTTTCTGCCTGGCATTTTAATGGGAGTGTTTGCTGGAGCACACTTGTAAAGTGGGAATCGTGTCTTGCTGGTGCACACTTGTAAAGTGGGAATCGTGTCTTATCTCAGCTAGTTAGTGGAGTTAATAAAAGCCAAGTACATTTTGAGTCCTTTGCTTGCCTGGATGTACTTTATGGCTCAGCCTGGCTCGCACCTCCACCCCCTGCTCCAGTCAGCTCCTGCTCTTCCAGCCAAAATCCTGCTCTTGCCGATGGCCAGACATGTGCGGGTGCTGAGCACGCCCCAGCCCGGCAGCGGCGTGCTGTCCCGCTCTGCTCCCRGCACAGCAGGCTCTCACCTCTGCCTTCACCACTCTTCTCCAGGCCACGTCTGAATCCAGCTGATGCTTCGTGCCCCCCCGCTTCCTAATTTTCCAGCGACTTCCCATCTCCAGACACTGCCGGTCCATCCTGTGCCATCCATCAGCCCATTTCGGGTGGTAGTAGGGGCACGCTGCCAAACGTGATGACGGGACAAGTCGTGGCATCTTTGATGCGGCAGCAGGCCGGGAAGAATGAGTCGGCCACATGGTGCTGCCGGCATGGAGGTGCCACGCCGCCACGGGAGAGGCTGGGCTGAGCTGGCCAGAGAGCCGGCCTGGCTCCTGCACGTGCCCTGGGAAGGGTGTGTGACCAACGATATCCTGCAGCCATGCATCCCAAAAATAGCCTGCCGGCCCCCAGCAATTGGGAGCCGGAGGGACTTCACTGCGTCCGCTGCCATCTGGGGCATCGTCCCCTTGGATGATTCAGGTCCCCATGACGCTGTGGGCTCCAAGTACCAATTAACACTTACTAATATGGCATCTTTTAAACGCCACCACGACCTCTCTTCTTTCCTCACCTGCAGCCAGTGCTGGCCCCCGCGAGGCTGGTGAGCCCGGTGAGGCCCATGGAGCCCCACGGCAGCCAGGCATTAGCAGGTCCCCGCGCCCCAGCACATCTCTGGGGCGATGCTTCACCCCGGCCACTCCCGCAGGGCTCCTCGGCGGATCCAGACCAACCTGACCGGCTGGGCAGGAGCGGGGTTTCGCGCTGCCGGCGTAGCACCGTGGCTCGGGCGTTGCCGCCATGGGTGGAAGTGGAGCCGGTGGGGTGTTGGAGGGCACCTGCCCAGTGCCAGCGGGGTCCCCTCCTGCTGCCCCCTCAACTCACAGACCCGAGATCGCAGATGGCTTCTGGAAGTGCAAAGACTCACCCTCCTCCACCTCCTCCTCCTCAGTCGAGGACAGGTCCAGCGCTCTCTCCCCAGGGTGCAGGAGCTCTTTCTCCACCTGCCTGGCTGCAAAACAAGGGGAAAATAAGGATACGCCCCAGCCACGGTGTGCCCGGCCCTGACCCCGGGTCTGCAGGGACGGACACGTTGSGGGGGGAGGCTGGTGCATCCCCTGCCTGCTCTCCAGCTTGATTTGCTTTGGAAAAAATTCATTTATTAATTGCTTTTGGAGTCTGAACCCAGAGAGGGCTTTCTGGGGGTCACTGCTCAAAAAAGAAGGAGTAATTTGGTATTAAACCACTGGCACTTCGTGCTGAGGGGGTCCGTTGGAGTTAGGGGCTGTGCCCGCAGTTTTGGTCCCCATCGCCCCCAGGTCTGGGGCAGAGGCTCCCCAGCCCGCCTGTCAGCCAGGGTCCTGGAGCAGGGAAAGACTCTCAGGCAGCAAGGGGAGGTGACACGGGGCACCGCGGGCCTGGCTGAGCCTCTGTGCCCTGGGTGCGGGTGCAGTGGGGCCCCCACCGCCACACTGGCACCGCCAGCACCATGCCACCGTCCCCGGGGGCGCGCTGCCACCATCCCCAGGGGCACGGTGCCACCACTGCCCCCCGCTTTTCCCTTTTCCTGGGGGTCGTTTGCCGCTGCGGGGGTGCAGGACATCCCGGGGCTCGCTGACGGGGGACCCGCCGGTCCCCCCCACCCCGGGGCAAGCCCGCCCCAGCCCCGCCGGCAGCTCCCCACCCCCGCCCCGGGCGCGCCGAGAGCCGCGCAGCCGCCGGCGCTCGCACTCCGCAGGCGCGGCCGGGCCGGGCCGCCCCGCCGGGGCGCGGGGGGGGGCGGGACGGCGGCGGCGGCCCGTGGGGCGACACAGCGCCGGGGCGGGCGGTGGCGGCGGCAGCGCTAGGACCGCGGCGGCCGCCGGGCTCGCCGGCAGACGGACAGACGGACGGGCGCGCACGCAGCGCCGCACGGAGAGGCGGCGGCGCGGCGGGGCATGGGGAAGCGCGGCCGGCCGCGGAGGGAGCCGCGGGGCGCGGGGGCGGCCGGCGGGGCCCGGTGCCCCCTCGGGGACATCTGCAACACGAGCCCCGCGGCGGGCATGGACACCTTCCTCTACAACGTGCAGGTGCTGCTGGAGGCCGCCAGCTACCTGGAGCGGATCGAGAAGGAGAATAAAAGTAAGTGTGGGCTTGTGGCCGTGGCCGCGCGTGTGCGTGACCAGCGGGGGGGCGAGGCGGGGGGGGGGAAGATAATAACCCAAACTTTTGGCTGCCTGCAGCGGCCGGGGTGACAAAGAGCGCCGGGGCCGGGTTCCTCCCCCCCAGCGGCGGAGGCACGCGTGGGAGCCCCCCTCCGCGAACACGGAGGCCGGGCCCGGGGGGAAAGTTTGGG